>CM031958.1:39622614-39650114 GCA_018749465.1 Paracanthobrama guichenoti
AGCATATTTAAACTATCTGCATCACATTTTGTTTGACAACCAACCAAAAGTTGGATGAACTAGTCCTTTAACATGTAACTAACTATTTTTAACAAACAAAAAACACACATATTAACAATCTTAAAGGTTCTGTGGCAAAAACGGCCCGTTTAACAGAAAACGGCGATGAAAAACTAAATGATGACTATTTTTGATGTTAGAAACAGTGTAAGATTAAGTGGAACGCAGGGAAAATATAAAATGCTACAAAAATATGGGCTGTGGAAAAGAGCAGCTTTCTCTTCTCCATCTGTCTTCAAAGCAGCAATAAAAGCACACAGATCCTCTCGTATTAAACTGTGATGTGAGGCAGGAGTCGCTGTGTGATGCTTTATGAACCGTCGCAGCGCTCTGCTGACCACAGCACTGATGCTGATTCATGCTGTGATTGAAACGCCACACAAACCGTCTCAGTAACAGCAGCGGCAGGCCTCAGCACGGAGCTCCGCCGTGGGGCTCATTCTTAACCAGAATGCTGTCGAGCATGTCATGTCATACTGTCTGTAACATAGTCTGTAACACTGCCTTATGTTTATATGCAAAAGTAATCAAGAAACAATGTAGAAGTACACAGCAGAACACAAACAAGTTAGTCAACATGGACTTTCCAAGCAACGTCGCAACTTCATATTAATAGAATTTATTTAATACATTTCACAATGGAGAATTCTATACATTTTAAAATATTAGTTTTACATTCGATTTTTTCGAAAACGTCTCGGTTACGTATGGTAACCCTCGTTCCCTGAAGGAGGGAACGGAGACGTACGTCGGACGTCACCGACGAATTGGGATCCCAATTCGAATGTGACCGACTGAAAGGGAACTCTGAATTCATTATCATAATTTATTATGCATTTAATTAATTAGCCCAAAATGGGCATTACAACACAGTTTTATATATAAAAACCAGAAAAAATTAAATGAAATATAAAATATAAAGAAAATATAAAAAATAAAATACAAAATAGAATAAATACTAAATAAAATAATAAAAAATAAATTAAAATTAAAATAAAATGTTAAATTAAAATAAGCCATTTTGGGTTGAATATACAAATCTACATTAAATTAAAAAAATTATATATATATTATAATATGTATTTTAATAAAATGGGTATCACCACACAGTTATATAATAAACCAATCATTAAATTAAAAGCAATATAAAATTTAAAAACAAATTATTAATAAATAATAATACATACATTTGAAAATAAATTAAAATGTAAATTAATTCTAAATTAACAAATACAATCAAAATGTTTTATTGAATATGAATAATAAAATAAAACAAAAATAAAGTTTAAAAAGTGATTTGAATGTACAAATCTACATTTAAAAAAAAAAAGAAAAGAAATAATTATTTAAAAAAATATATATATACACTCACATATATATAGCTCACATAAAATGCATAAAATGTAATATTTATTTTTATGTTACTCTTACTGCCCACCCATAGAGCAGCATCATGCATCAAACACACACAGTGTCCTTCACCACGACCCTGCTCGGCTGGTTTCCAACACGCCTGGGACAAACATGATATATGCGTTTGTGTATTTGTTTGTGCCCTTCTGTGGAGGAGAGAACTACTCAGATCACAAACTGAGCCTTCAGTTAACCGGCATCCTCCTGAGATCAACCTGAGCTCCCTGATATCTGACTCCAGGTAAAGCATCTTCCCACACTGACCGGCTACAACACAACACAAATGAATGTTAATAGCCTCAAAGCAGCTGTTCCTGTATCAGTCCCTGCAGGTTGACAATGAAGGTAATGAGACGACCAAACACGCTCAAACGAGTCAGTCATGCACGACTGATGAAGTCGTCTGACTCGATAATGCAGCAACGCGTTTCCTGAATCTACAGCATTATCGCTAAACAAATATTTTACCCGAGTCTGAAGTATGCGTTGAATGTGATAAGACAAAAAGACCATGCACATGCAAATAATAAGAACAACATTAATTTCTTTTGCATTGACTACTTTCAATCATACGCGACTAAAACATTGAAAAAAGTACTTTTTAATGAAAAACATTACTGTGCATAAATGTGTAGTAAATGCCCTACAGCAGTTGACTATGGTGTTACTACGGTGTAAACGTGTGGACGGGGATGTGAGTGAGTGTACGAGCTTGTTAATTAGTACGGCTGCGCTGCTGCGTATGACAGGATGATTTAACTAGCATCTTCTGAGCCAGGAGAATTCTTCCAGAGACGCCACAGCTGCTTTTATAATCCACAGCACAACACAATGAGAGAAAAACAAACACGCTTATAGTGTTCTTCACTTAGCATGAAGACATAATGAACAGCACACACTCAAACACAGCAGCGGGAGAACATCTGCTGTTTGATGAACGCCTGAAAGCCTTCAGGTGAAGGACAAGGAAAGTAAAGAGAAAAAAAGAAAGAAAATTAGATGAATTATGTTCTGCAATAAGCACAAATATGACGCACTGTCAAGCAGAAAAATATGTCACATTTCACCCTCAAATCTAAAATTATAATTTACATTTGAGCGCACTGCAATTTGACACTTTTTATGACACTTAAGAATATTTCCCCCACAAATTCTCATTACTATAATACATGATTTTAGAATTTTATTCTACTTGTGTCTTTATTCTCAACAGGGATTTTCATTAGATTCTCATTACTGTAATGGTCAACTGTTAGTGGTATTAAGTGGAAGCAATTGGGAACAACAGCAACTCAGCCACGAAGTGATAGGCCATGTAAAATCACAGAGCGGGGTCAGCGCATGCTGAGGGTCACAGTCTTAGAAGTCGCCAACTTTCTGCAGAGTCAATAGCTCCAGACCTCCAAACTTCTGTGGCCTTCAGATGAGCTCAAGAACAGTGCGTAGAGAGCTTCATGGAATGGGTTTCCATGGCCGAGCAGCTCATCCAAGCCTTACATCACCAAGTGCAATACAAAGCGCTGGATGGAGTGGTGTAAAGCATGCCGCCACTGGACTCTAGAGCATTGGACAAGTGTCCTCTGTAGTGACCAATCACGCTTCTCTGTATGGCAATCCCATGGATGAGTCTGGGTTTGGTGGTTGCCATGAGAACGGTACTTGCCTGACTGCATTGTGCCAAGTGTAAAGTTTGGTGGAGGGGGGATTATGGTGTGGGGTTGTTTTTCAGGGGTTGGGCTTGGCCTCTTAGTTCCAGTGAAAGGAACTCTTAATGCTTCAGCATACCAAGACATTTTGGACAATTTTTATAAGTCTCACATCAGAAAAACATTTAGAACAATGTTTTTTTTTTTGTTTGTTTGTTAAAATAAAAACATAAAAATAAAATATAATAAAAATATAAAAATAATTTTAAAAAAAGTGTGCTGTTTTGGGTTGAATGTACAAATCTACATGAATTTTTTGACCTGACAATTACACAGTTTCCAGGAACCGGTGGACAGGTATTTAGCATTCGCGTCCTGAACAGACATGTCAACCAACCGTATCTTCCTGTCATGGGTGATTCTTGGCCAGAATAAATGTCATTTGAACCAGACTTTTTTGTTGCCAGTCAAAAGTCTTTGTGAGAGGAAAGCAGAGGAGAGAAAATTAAATGCAAACAAAATTAATCAAATCAAATTAGAAGAGAAGCACTTTGGGATGTAACTTTAAGAGAAGTGTGTCTGTCTCTGACATGAAGGCCAGGGCAGGGGAATAAGAGACGTCTGTCAGCAGAAACAATGTTCTTGTAATAAGGTGTCAGTCGCATGTCCCTGGAAACAGGCCGTCGCAGGGAAGATGGCGAGATGAACTGTCATTCAAGACCCCATGAAACCTCTTTTCTTTGTCATGAACATGAGCAAGTCAGATGCAGGTGCTGTTACACGAGTCATTGACAACTTTGGTCCATTTTCCTACACTATAAAAAATTATTTTACGGTAAAAATCGTACAATTGACATTCCTTTACTCATATAGTGAAAAATAGACCTTACATTTCATATACAGTAAAATATCTGTACAGTTTTTGGAAATTATAAAGAACAAGTCATCTTATAATTTACATTGAAAAACATTACATTGACACTGACATTTGATGGTTTTCCATAACATAAAATAACAAAATAATAATTAAAAATAATAATAAAAAAAATGTTTGGGGGTTGAATGTACATATGAATATTATAATAAAATAAAACAACATAAAATAAGCCATTTTGGGTTGAATATAGAAATCTACATGAAATTAAAAAATATATAATATATTATATTATATTATATTATATTATAATATAATATATAATATAATATAATATAATAAAATGGGTATTACCACACAGTTATATAATATATAAACATTAAATTAAATTAAATATAATATTAATAATAAATAATGATTAATACATTATTAATTAAATAATAAAAATATTAATTACAAATTAATAAAAAAATAAATAAAACATGTTTGGTTGAACAATACATTAGGGGTTGTTTTTAACCCAGCATTTTTTAGAGTGCAGCTAAAACAAACCACGTTTCTTTTTCAATCTGCTGTTCAGTTTACAATGGCAGATTACAGTAATGTTATAAATCCTGCTCGAAATCATATCAACAACAGTTGGGAATGAAGACATATGCTGGGAGAGTCAGTCCGACTGTAAGAGGGTGAGAGGCGAGGGCAGGAACAGGCCAGCGGCCCACTATTTCATGAGATCTCTGTATGGAAATAATTCAAAAATTGTTTGTACGTTATTGTTGACCGCTTATATGCTCATGGAGACAGAAAACTAATCCAACTGAAGGGCAAGTTCACATGCATTCAGACACAATGTGCTGATGGGGGTAGGGACTGTCTAATTGATTCACAACAATGATGTCACATGCCTGATTGACAGGGCAAACCCCGCCTCCATCTCCACATTCCTGTCCTGGATGGAGTCCTTGAACCCGACGCTACAACAAAAGCTCCATCTCTGTCTTAGAGCTCATGATCCGTCTGCAAAGCTTCATATTTTAGCAGCGTCAGTGGGATCTTCACAATAACAGAGCAACAGTGTTCTCCATTCAAACTCTCCCTGCGTCCGTCTTTAGAGCCCAACACCCCTCCCGCTCGTCCCCGCCACCTCCGAGACATTCACTGGACAAAAAACGGGATTGACGCTCGCACCGCCAGGGGCTAATTGATTCTCAATGATGGGGCTTAAAAACATCTCCCATTCCTGTCGTGGAGCTGTTTCGCCCCAAACACAATGGCTTTCTGTCAGGATCTTCATCTGGACGCTGAACGAGACACAGAAAGCTGCTTTTCTTTCAGCCGTACCAACGAAGTTCTGTCCTTAAGACTCAAAACTGACAATATGGGGAACCAGGAGAACATTTAATGCTTACTGGTTTAAGGATCTGATTTAATGATGCATGTTTGAATATGTGGAAAATCAAATCATATTTGAGAGCTACAGAACGAGATATTCAGAGAATAATGGCTTCATAACTACACCTGAGTTGTATGGAATACTGTTATGATATAAAACTCATTTTATTTTATTTAGTGCTGTCAAATTAATTCATCACGATTAATCGCATCTAACATAAATGTTTGTGCTAATATAATATATGTGTGTGACATGGGTGTCACGTATATACACACATATACATACATATATATACACATACATACATATACACACACACACACACACACATACACGTATATTATTAATAATAATAATAATAATAATTCATAAAATTATTTAATAAATTATTAGTCCTTCATTTGACAGAAAACACGCACTGATTGTTAATTATTTTATAATAAAATATGTTTAAATTCATAATAGAAAACTGCTTATTTTATAATAATTACTTACTTATAATAATAACAACAACAATACAATTATTTTATGAATTATTCCTTCATCTGAAAACAGTGTAGAAAACATGCCTTTACGGTTTATTTTCTATTAAAATGTATAATAATAATAATAATAATAATAATAATTCATAAAATGATTTGATCAATTATTAGTCCTTAATTTGATAGAAAATATACATTGATTGTTTATTAGATTATACAGCTATGTGCATTGCAGCTCAGATCAGTTGATGAGGAATATTTGAGCTCATATTGAGATCTTTTAAGCATAATAACCAGAGACGTTCTTGAGATCTCACATGTGGGGTCTTTATCCGAGGAGAAGAACCAGCAGGAGACCGAAGTCTCCGTTTGTGCTCCCTTCAGTCTCACTGCTGTCCTGCAGTTATTAGAGGCTGTCTGAGAGACAGAATGAGTGATTTTCCACATGTCCAGGGAAGATCTTGCTATAGACCAGCCGTCAATTTCTTCTGTGAAAATATTATTTGAGCGCTCCCTGTCCTCTCCCTCCAGTATCTGTCTGTATTTGTCCTGAATTTATGAGACTCCTGCGCGCGCACACACACACACACACACACACACACACACACACACACACACACAAGCTTTAATACAAACACACAAAAAATGATTCTTCTCAACTGACCTCCAGACAGCAGAAGGACACGAGCACCATTAGACAACCATCTTCACACACTGATTCAACACACCGTTCTTCTGCACTCAGGGCTTTAAACAGAAATAAAAGCTTTTCTGTCCCCCAAACAACGTTTGTCTGATAGATCTGAATTCCCAAGAGTAACACATGACCTATTTTTATTAAAGCATAGTATATTATGTGTTTCAGGGACAACCCCTTTATTTCCATGTAAATGATGCCATCAATGCAGAATTTTACATCAACATTTACATTTTTACCTCAAAGATTCGTAACAAATAATCCACTGAGACCTTTTAAATATACATTTTTGTTGTTGTTATTGGTGACCTAAAAAGAAAAAAAAGTTTTCCAATATTAGAAAAAAATACCAGTATTCCAAATAATGTGAAGCCATAAATGCATGCATTAAAAATCACAACATTTCAAAAATGCTATGTTTAGATGTAAACGTCGCGCTGCAGGACACCGCTGACGCGTCATGTCAACTCCCCAAACGGGAGGGGGAAAATTGCACCAAGCAGTATGTGTAGCTGACAGGCTGTAAAGTAGCAGCGGTGGCAAACGTTAACAAAACTAAACTTTCATTCCACATCCCACACACACACAGATCTCGACAGGTTCTGTCAACACTCCCAGCGCTCTGTTTGCGCATCAACAAGCAAACGGGCCAAACTCCAGCAGGCCGCTGTCTGCGAGACGGGAGGGGTGAGGACGCAGGACACATACATTCATCTGCCGAGCGAAGATAAATCAGTAAACAAGGGCAGAAATGGCCACGCGGCTTCCTGTGAGAATCCAAACACGCCCACTGCAACTTCTGCATCTGTGATCTTGAGAGATCTGCAGCTTACATGCACACGCTACGGCTGACCAGGACAACACCAGCGTTTGAGGCCACAAACGGGCAGAGGGCGAGCCTGTGTGGGCAAGAGACACAGAAACTAATGACATGTTCCGTACGCGCCCGTACCTGCCAGACAGCAGAGACCTCGGGAAAATGAGGGAAATCAGGTGCGATTACAACACAAACAGATTCTGCTTTTTGTTACAATCTTATCTGCAGGCCAAATACAAATATGAAAAAAATCCATAGTTTGTGCCAATCAAGAAGGTCTATAATAGCCAATGAAAGTTACATTTAGCAATTAACTATACAATGGTTAATTTTCACAAAAAGTGTAATTATATATTAAGATGGTGATGATGATGATGATGATTTTATATTGTCAGTCATTATTATTATTATTATTATTATTATTATTATTATTATTATTATATTATGTAATTATAACTATGTGATTATATGTAATGGTATTCCCATATTATTATTGTTGTTGTTGTTGCTATTGTTATAATTAATATAATAATAATAATAATAATAATAATAATAATAATAATAATAATAATAATGTAATTATAACTATATGTAATTATATTACCATTATTATTATTATTATTATTATTATTATTATTATTATTATTATTAATAATACAAATAAATACAATAAACTACTATTGTAAATTCATTGTAAAATATTATTTATTCATTGTAAATATATTTTCTTTACATTAAAACTTACAATATTACTATTTATGGGTGATCCATCTCTTGTGAATACTATACATTATAATTAATCATACAAACTATTATTATTATTATTATTATTATTATTATTATTATTATTATTATTATTATTATTAAATAAAATAAGAAATTAATGAGATAAATTGTAAAATACTAGTATTTAAGTATTTCATTTTTAAACTGTAAAACTGTACAGGGTCGGAATGACATCAAGTATATAGTTTAATTTGAAATGTCTGTGGAGGAGCTCTGACCTCATATGTGGTAGCATTTGAAAACTAATGCAGGGTGCTAGAGCACACAGGGCCTGAGTTATACACTTTCAAAAATGAATTTATAACAAACAAAAAAACACACACACAAAAAAAAAAATCAAAATCAAAAAGCGCCTCTTTTTAAAAAAAGTGATTTAAAACACGCTTTGTTGACAAGGCTGCACATTTTGGCCAAAATGTTTGTGATAATGTATCAATATGACTATAATAATAGTTTGACTAATTTGATTCGTCCCAAATGCAGGAATGTAATGTGTAAATGTGTCAGACTGTACACTCACCTAAAGGATTATTAGGAACACCATACTTATACTGTGTTTGACCCCCTTTCACCTTCAGAACTGCCTTAATTCTACGTGGCATTGATTCAACAAGGTGCTGAAAGCATTCTTTAGAAATGTTGGCCCATATTGATAGGATAGCATCTTGCAGTTGATGGAGATTTGTGGGATGCACATCCAGGACACGAAGCTCCCGTTCCACCACATCCCAAAGATGCTCTATTGGGTTGAGATCTGGTGACTGTGGGGGCCATTTTAGTACAGTGAACTCATTGTCATGTTCAAGAAACCAATTTGAAATGATTTGAGCTTTGTGACATGGTGCATTATCCTGCTGGAAGTAGCCATCAGAGAATGGGTACATGATGGTCATAAAGGGATGGACATGGTCAGAAACAATGCTCAGGGAGGCCGTGGCATTTAAATGATGCCCAATAGGCACTAAGGGGCTTAAAGTGTGCCAAGAAAACATCCCCCACACCATTACACCACCACCACCAGCCTGCACAGTGGGAAGCCTGCATGATGGATCCATGTTCTCATTCTGTTTACACCAAATTCTGACTCTACCATCTGAATGTCTCAACAGAAATTGAGACTCATCAGACCAGGCAACATTGTTCCAGTCTTCAACTGTCCAATTTTGGTGAGCTTGTGCAAATTGTAGCCTCTTTTTCGTATTTGTAGTGGAGATGAGTGGTACCCGGTGGGGTCTTCTGCTGTTGTAGCCCATCCGCCTCAAGGTTGTGCGTGTTGTGGCTTCACAAATGCTTTGCTGCATACCTCGTTTGTAACGAGTGGTTATTTCAGTCAAAGTTGCTCTTCTATCAGCTTGAATCAGTCGGCCCATTCTCCTCTGACCTCTAGCATCAACAAGGCATTTTCACCCACAGGACTGCCACATACTGGATGTTTTTCCCTTTTCACACCATTCTTTGTAAACCCTAGAAATGGTTGTGCGTGAAAATCCCAGTAACTGAGCAGATTGTGAAATACTCAGACCGGCCCGTCTGGCACCAACAACCATGCCACGCTCAAAATTGCTTAAATCACCTTTCTTTCCCATTCTGACATTCAGTTTGGAGTTCAGGAGATTGTCTTGACCAGGACCACACCCCTAAATGCATTGAAGCAACTGCCATGTGATTGGTTGATTAGATAATTGCATTAATGAGAAATTGAACAGGTGTTCCTAATAATCCTTTAGGTGAGTGTATATGTCAGGAATATGAAGTCATTTAACTAGTTCCTGATTACCTGATATATTATTCCATGCTGCAATTTAAATACAAACACAGAATGTTCATAACAAGAAAACAGATTCATTGTCAGAACAGAAGGATATTTTAGCGGCACAGACTGTGCTATTGTTGCTGCCAGAAGTAGGAATGCATGATTGCATCAGAACAGGAGCCTACAGCGACTAGCAATGATTTAAAAAATAAATAAATAAATAAAAAATATTGTTGTATGTATGACGCCCCATAAGTGTCTGTATCTCTTTGATTATCGGCACTCCTGCCTTGCCACCAGACAAACACTGTTACCACCAGTCGAATGCTCAATTCAAATGCGTCCCGGGTCTGTCTGTTTGCGTGCCCCACATTCACAATTCCACTAAGTGCATAAAACATCAACAAAGCAACAATGCACAGTGCCTTTTTTGCGATACCAAAAAGGTTTCTTTTTAACATTCGGCAGGTTTCCAGGATATCCGCTGTGCCCACGTATGCAGTCAGCCTTGTTTGCGATGCCCACAAGACAAAACATCACCTTGGCTGACCCTGCTTAGTCATTCGGTGGTTCTGTTTCTCTATAATGTGATCAGCGGCTGAAGGATGGAGCCGTGCACATGCTGCTCCGAGCTGTTGATGTGTCTTTTGTGGCCACTGAAAGCATTAGCAGCATGGGCCGGTAATTTTAGAGTCGCCCTGGGAGCAAAAGTGTCTGTTAGTGACTCTGAAAGAAGGTGCAGATGAAAGATACCGAGCTACAGTACCAACCAGACGCTCGCTCTCTTATCCAAGCGGATCCCTGCTTTAGTTTTGCACAAAGCTACTAACCGTAATCATTATTTATACAGGTTTGGAACAACTTGAGGGTGAGTAAACTACAGAATTTTCATTTTTGGCTTTACTATCCCTTTAAGTAGCGAGCATCAGCTTTCTGTTTAATGGATTGTGTGGAAATCTTCCTGTGTTGTCATTGAGAGGGAGCTCTGCGATGAGGCCTGTTTGGAGGAAAACTAATCTCTGAAGAAGGATATAATTGCACCGTTTTCTGAGTAATTCCATCAAATTGGCTGAAGAGCGGCGGCTGGCAGGAACAAATGCACGGCTGCGGACAACGCAGCTCCACGCAGCCAGAGACATGATTAGATTTGAAGAGCATGTCCAAATACGTGTCAATCTCTCTTGGAAAGTGTCCAAATGAAATGAGATTCAATTACCTATTCAGGATGAGGCCGAGTTGCTCCAAAATGTCCGACTGATGATTGAGTAGAGCCAACAGAGACTTTAACAGGGGCTGCTAGAATGAATTGTGCATGTGCTGATTTAGAGATGAATCAGGATGATCAGCAGACAATTAGTGAGGAGTTATGCTATATTGCCAAAAGTTTTGGGACGCCTGCCTTTACATGCACATGAACTTTAATGACATCCCATTCTTAATCCGTAGGGTTTAATATGGAGTTGGCCCACCCTTTGCAGATCTAACAGCTTCAGCTCTTCTGGGAAGGCTTTCCACAAGGTTTAGGAGTGTGTTTATGGGAATTTTTGACCATTCTTCTAGAAGCGCATTTGTGAGGTCAGGCACTGATGTTGGACGAGAAGGCCTGGCTCGCAGTCTCCGCTCTAATTCATCCCAGAGGTGTTCTATCGGGTTGAGGTCAGGACTCTGTGCAGGCCAGTCAAGTTCCTCCACACCAAACTCGCTCATCCATGTCTTTATGGACCGACGCTTTGTGCACTAGTGCGCAGTCATGCTGGGACAGGAAGGGGCCATCCCCAAACTGTTCCCACAAAGTTAGGAGCAGGAAATTGTCCAAAATGTCTTGGTATGCTGAAGCATTATGTTGCCTATCGTAATTTCATAATTCCTACTTTAGAAGTTGTGATTATGAGCTTGTTGCATTCAAGTACTTTGTTGTCAGAATGAACCGGAATCATGAAGGACACCAGGTTTATTCGTGCCTATTTATTGGGAAAATCTTATTAAAAATGATATGTAGTGTCACATGCACTGACAACCATATAAACATCCAGATATTCAGTCAAATGCAGGCTATTTTTGCTGTGTATAAAACATACAATATGCTTCAAATGATTACTCGTATATGTAAATATACACTACAATGAGATAAAGCACAATAAACTGTTAAATTATGCTTGAAACAAGCACAATTATGACAATGGGGTAAAAAAAATTGTTTTACAAACATTTAAATATTTTACTGTAAAATAAGATAATAAAAAAAACTAGTTTCAAAGATGCCCTGTTGGTTCAGTAAAAAGATCCCCTCGACATGCCACCAATTAGTCTCATTTGTAGTTTATACAGTTCTTGTAAAATATGTCCTTTAGCACATCTCTAATTTGAGTTACTGCGTTGTAGTGCGTGTACGCGGACACACACAGACTCTGATGAGGGAAAGACATTAATAAGCCGAGCTCAGCTTTGAGTGTCAGTGGCTGATCCGCCAGAAAATTGCAGTATTGATCCTGTTGAGATTTGGCTGCATTGCCGTTTTTCCCCCGACAGGCCAGCGCTGCACTTCTGCTCTCTGCAAACCGCAAGGATCAAAACAGAAGGGCGAGAACGCAACAAGACGAGAAAATGTGAACGAGACAAGTGCACAAAACAGCATTTTACTATAGTGAAAATTTGTTCAGGTAGTTAAGTGCAACAGAAAATATTATCAGAAATTGCTCATGCAAAGCAATAACAAATATTAGCATTTTAGGTTAGGATTTATTTATGTACGATATGAACAAAAATAATGAAAAAATTATGAAAAAATAAAAATAGTCAAATGAATTTGGTGTAGAAACATTTCAAATTGCTAGGAAAGCTATAAAAAGGAATGTGGAGAGCAGCTCAGATCATTTGATGGGAGTTCATTTAGAGATCTCAGTTCTCAGATCTGTCAAAACAGCAACATTAGCAATCAAAGGTCAGTTTGAGATCTTGAAATCTCTTTTAAAGACATGTGAGATTACTGGGGTCCTTTTCTCAGGAGAAACTTTTGTTTAAAGGTGTCATGAACTGGCTTTTTTTATGTTTTTATACTGTTGTCTGAGGTCAACTTATGACGTCCGCCATGGTTTTTACATTCAAAAAACATAATGAATAAGTAATAGGCTATTTTCTATCCTGGTTTTGAGCCACTCTCACGGAACACTCAGTTTTAATGGGCGTGCCGCACTGAAGACTTGGAAGTAAACGCCCACAGCTAGGATTGGATAAGATTTGCATATTATAATGAGCTCCAGCTCCCCTGTCAGTACATGTGGGAATTGTTTTGAAAGCGTGTGGAGAAACGGTAACCGGAATGAATTGCCCACAGGGCTCGCAAAACGCCTTTATCGAACAAACACAATGATTTAGGTCTCATCCACCCACGATTGATTGTAATGGGTTTTTTTTTTTATTACTTGGCCCACCCAATCAGTGGATATAAGCGTGAACCGTGCATCACACACACACGTACGTACGTTGCAGATAGCATGATCAAAACTTCCGCGATTGTATTTTTCCTTCAAACATCAAGTCAAGAGAGTGAACAGTGCCGCACATCAAGAAAGGAATGTTATTTCACTATTTAAGATAGCCCATTGCCAGGTCGGTGATACATTTTGGTAGCCCGTCTGGAAAACACATACCCCCAGGACGTTGGGCTTTACGAGCCCTGGCCCATACATGTCTGAGTCTGATCCCGAATAGCAATGAACCAACAACACCACTAATAAAGGATTCTCCAGCCTTTGACATCGTGCTAAGGGATGTTCAGTTAGACACGTACACATAATCAATAGATCTATATCAGACGATCTGCAACAATGCAATACTATCACATATATATATAAAAAAAACATTTTTACTCACATTAGTGCGTTGCTTCATTCATTCATTCATTCATTCATTCATTCATTCATTCATTCATTCATTCATTCATTCATTCATTCATTCATTCATTCATTCATTCATTCATTCATTCATTCATTCATTCATTCATTCATTCATTCATTCATTCATTCATTCATTCATTCATTCATTCATTCATTCATTCATTCATTCATTCATTCATTCATTCATTCATTCATTCATTCATGTAATCTGAAAGAACAAACATGCAATATCTTCCCCACATGAGCCGGATCTTCATTAAAAATAAAGTTCATCCATGCATTAATAATATTGGAATCCGAATCCGGTTTAGCTCTATGTAGGCCTGTGTCATGTCAGTGGTACAAGTCAGTGGGCGGGGCTACAGAATCAGGCATTGTTCATCTTATGTTGAGGCAGTGTTTCACCACACTCTGACATCACAGCCTGGCATATTCAGTTTGCTGGGCCTGCTGTCAATAAAAGCTTTTCTTTGACTAACAAGGAAGTTTTCAGCTCTGGATATTCTTATATTACCATGACCTTTAATATATCAAAAGCTCAAGGGAAAGACACCTTTAATCCCACTTAAAAATCATAATTGAGATATTAAGGAGATCTAATTTTATTTGAATGAAGTGAGATTAAAGTGAGAATAAATACATAAAGTACATTTGTATCATCTAAATTTCAATTATTGTCATGTTGGTTTGGGGTTTGGTTTATGTTTTCATGTCTTTTAATTTGTAATTTTGCCTTAGTCATGTTTCCTGCTTCCTGTTTGTCATGTGATTCCCTGTTACCCTCATGATATCCTGTCATGTCATTGGTTCCCAGGTCTATGGCTGAATCTGAAATTGCCCCCTAAACCCTTAATCGCTATGCCCTACTTTAGTCCACTAATACGGTTCACTTGAAGGAGTGATTGAAAACAAGTGAGTGAATTCAGATAGCCGCTGTGTACATCGGCTGTGCATTCGTTATTGCGGTGCAATGTGGGATAGAATGAGTGCACTCAACGTTTGGTTTCGGACACCACTACAAATGGCTGTCAAATAGTGCCCTATTTAAGGGTATAGGGAGCAATTTCGGATTCAGCCTAAGTCTCATGTTCTCATTGTTGATTATTCACAGGTGTGTCTTAAGTCATTAGTCTGTGTATATATAGCCCTCATGTTACAATTGTCTCTTGTCTAGCTTTGAGCTCAAGCCACGCTCAAGCCTAGCGTTCAAGCCTAGCGTTCAAGCCTAGCGTTCAAGCCTAGCGTTCTATATAAGGAGAAATGTCTTAAATGATTGCATAACACTTTTATGTTTAATGCATTATTCCAATTTTTTCTACCGACAAAGTATGCTAACGAGCTGCTTAATTCATAAAATGTAATTAAAATACAAAATGACTCAAACATAATGAATTAAAACTAAATGGAAAAAAAAAGATCCCATGATGGGAATCCTTGGAAAGTTCTATATACAGTATGAAGTGCCATATACAGGTGCTGGTCATATAATTAGAATATCATCAAAAAGTTTATTTATTTCACTAATTCCATTCAAAAAGTGAAACTTGTATATTATATTCATTCATTACATACAGACTGATATATTTCAAATGTTTATTTCTTTTAATTTTGATGATTATAACTGACAACTAAGGAAAATCCCAAATTCAGTATCTCAGAAAATTAGAATATTAATTAAGAGGTTGTTAGGAGAGCCCAGGTTGCTCTGATAGTGGCCTTCAGCTCTTCTGCATTGTTGGGTCTGGCATATCGCATCTTTCTCTTCTCAATAGCCCATAGATTTTCTATGGGGTTAAGGTCAGGCGAGTTTGCTGGCCAATTAAGAACAGGGATACCATGGTCCTTAAACCAGGTACTGGTTGCTTTGGCACTGTGTGCAGGTGCCAAGTCCTGTTGGAAAATGAAATCTGCATCTCCATAAAGTTGGTCAGCAGCAGGAAGCATGAAGTGCTCTAAAACTTCCTGGTATATGGATGTGTTGACCTTGGACCTCAGAAAACACAGTGGACCAACACCAGCAGATGACATGGCACCCCAAACCATCACTGACTGTGGAAACTTTACACTGGACCTCAAGCAACGTGGATTGTGTGCCTCTCCTCTCTTCCTCCAGACTCTGGCACCCTGATTTACTTTCATCAGAGAACATAACTTTGGAGCACTCAGCAGCAGTCCAGTCCTTTCTGTCTTTAGCCCAGGCAAGACGCTTCTGCCGCTGTCTGTTGTTCAAGAGTGGCTTGACTCAAGGAATGCGACAGCTGAAACCCATGTCTTGCACACGTCTGTGCGTAGTGGTTCTTGAAGCACTGACTCCAGCTGCAGTCCACTCTTTGTGAATTTCCCCCACATTTTTGAATGGGTTTTGTTTCACAATCCCTATTGCATGTACACTTTTTTCTACCACATCTTTTCCTTCCCTTCTCCTCTCTATTAATGTGCTTGGACACAGAGCTCTGTGAACAGCCAGGCTCTTTTGCAATGACCTTTTGTGTCTTGCCCTCCTTGTGCAAGGTGTCAATGGTCGTCTTTTGGACAGCTGTCAGGTCAGCAGTCTTCCCCATGATTGTGTAGCCTACAGAACTAGACTGAGAGAGCATTTAAAGGCCTTTGCAGGTGTTTGGAGTTCATCAGCTGATTAGAGTGTGGCACCAGGTGTCTTCAATATTCAACCTTTTCACAATATTCTCATTTTCTGAGATACTGAATTTGGGATTTTCCTTAGTTGTCAGTTATAATCATCAAAATTAAAAGAAATAAACATTTGAAATATTTCAGTCTGTGTGTAATGAATGAATATAATATACAAGTTTCACTTTTTGAATGGAATTAGTGAAATAAATCAACTTGAATGTGGTTAAGTTTCATAAAGAAATGCAACATAAAAAAAGCGAAATTGAGCAAAAGGCTGAGAAAATTGTGTTTATGGTCAAAGACTATGTCTGGATCGGATTCAGAACAATGATCCAAACACAGATGGAGCAACATTAGATGGAGTCTATCAACAGCCCAAAGCTTCACAGTCCTATAGCTTGTCCTGGGTCGACATTTTACTCAGTAACATTAACCAGTTTTGATTTATATGCCGTTTGATGTTGGTGATAATGTTATTGTACATTTGCATCTGCTTACATAAGCTATCACTTATCTCTGCATCTTCTACTCCTGTGTTTTGATCAGGACATTCTGTACTCTTTCAGAAGATGCGTCATAGCGCCACCTACCGTATAACAGTGAAAACACAGAAAGCTGGAAAATTGCATCAATGGTGGGGAAAGAGTTAAGGTTCTATATAGAACGTTTTCTTAAGAGTGTAGGAAATGACCTAGACAGTGATAAGATTAAACAGAGAGCAAATAGCGCCATGTCTCTTGGGCTTTGAAAGAACCACCTCTGAGCAATAACATGTCCACTGGGTTGGTCTCATTACTACATCACTCTCGGTCAACAGATCAACAGATGTTTTTCCAGCCTTGCAACCTCTGTTTAGACAGATGCATCTCCAGAGTAAAACCAAATGCAATCGCATCAAAACCAACCACATCAAAACCCTAAACAATTCCTTCTTTGGACAAGTCCTTGCTAAAACAACAGCTCCTCAGCTGAGTCAGGCCTGGGAATGAGAAAATATGACCTGGAAATTTGTGTTGTCAGCTACTTCAGCAAGACGACTGACTTCAAAACAACAAATATAGAGAGAGTGAATTTGAGGAAATAAAGAGTTAGAAGAAACGAGGGACTGAGAGCTTATGAACGCCACGGGGCAGGAAAACAGAAGTGCTGACAGGATATAAACCTCAGCTTGTTATATATCAGACAGTTTATGGGTGATTATTACATTTGGGGCACTTTTGAAAACTTCTTCATAATATGTATCTGTGTGAAAACATTGTTCATGAATAAAAATCTGACCGTGACCTTGATCAGCCATCATATGGACTTGTGTGATGCATTACTTTTACATTTATGACAAAATATCTGATATCATATAAAGTAACAAGTTTGTTTTCCTGTATATTGAGTAGTAATGCAATTAGTTACTTTTTGTAGGGAGTGACGCAATATGGTAATGCATTCCTTTTAAAAGTAACTTTTCCCAACACTAGATATTAATGACATTTTGCTTTTAGATAAAAACAACAGATTAACAGTTCACTTTGAATATTAATGTAACTTTAAATTTAGAAAGAGAAATGTATGGTTGCCAAATTAAATACTAGCCAATTTAGTAACAACACCCAATCAAAATTTCAGAGATTCTTTTTTTTTGCTTGTTTTAAAAAGCATATATATATGCACGCTATATATATATATATATATATATATATATATATATATATATATATATATATATATATATATATATATATATATATATATATATATATATATATATATATATATATATATATATATATATATATATATATATATATATATATATATATAACTGTGCAGGGTTTTCAAACTGGGGTCCGGGGTCCCCAGAGAATTCTTTTCTGAATGTTTCTCGTATATATACTTTCCTGAATTGTAGTGTATGTTTGCTTTGTATCTTTCTAGAGAGTTTGTCTCACTGTAGTCCCCTTTATCTCCCTCACTGGGGTGTTTTCTTAACGCAGGAGAGTCGTGCGCTTATCCGAGCGTATCTCAGGGTCAGCTCTCCCGTCTCTGCAGGACGTCTACACCAAACGCTGCAAAGGTAGAGCTACTAAGATCATCAAGGACTCTAATCACCCTGCAAACCCTCATTTCACGCTGCTGCCATCTGGTAAGCGCTTCCGAAGCCTGATGGCCAAAACTGAGAGACTCAGGAGAAGCTTCTTCCCCCAGGCCATCAGACTCCTGAACTCAGTCACTTAACATCACGTGACCATCGATACACTGACATTGCACTGCACTTTCTGTTCTCGTTGTTACTGTGTAACAACCTGTTATAAACCTGTTTGCACATTATACTCTTTATACATTTGTTAACCACATATTTATAAGTCTACAGTTTACTCACTGCACAGTTTACCTCACTTATTTTATTCCACTTCTTTATTCTTATTTTTTTACTTTTTCTTCTACTTGACTTGATTATTTATAATTCTACAGAGATATATATATATATATATAAAAAATATATATATATATTTTATGTTTGGAAACAATACGTTGTATTTATAATGTCACACTTACCATTTATCTAACGGTTTAAATGTTTTTCCCCATACATAAAAATATACAGATGGATTTTAGGAAGGGGGTCCCTCATAAGAAGTTCATCATATTTGGGGGTCCTTGGCATCATAAAGTTTGAAAACCCCTGCTCTAGGGGACAGAACATTTTCCCTATAATTAAAGAAATCACACATATATCAGCACAAACAAGCGCTGACTTTGCCTGAGTACATGCCGTGACACCAGCCTGTCTGATCCAATAAAAGCAGTGTGTAAAACGGAGGCTGTCGGACGCTCTTTGACCCTGATAAGACACTCACAGTGCTCTGCCATCCAGATCTGACCTTCCCACAGTTACTGCACACGCAGCATCCTGCTTCCTACTTCCTGTTATGATCCAGGAGAAAGACTTGTCATGTGGCACATTTTAGTGACTTCTTCTCCTTGACATGCTCTGATGTTTTGAGGAGATATAAAAGGCTAGCATTTTGTCTAGACGCCCATTTAAAAGAATAACCCAGCCTCACATCTCTCTCACACACACACAAAAAAATTAGACCCTATAAGAACAAAGTGGTACATCCTCTTGAAATCGCTCTTCCCCAACAGGAAGGCTTTTCCGAAGCCATTCTTTGCAAGCTTTGCCAAAGTGAGTGGCATTATCTGTCACTTGCACACACGGCCAGCTCATGCCGATGTCTCTATAGCTTATGGAAATGAGCCCCGGCCGCCAATTGAAAATACTATGAGATGAAATCTGCAAGACAGACACAGCGGGAGAGAGAATTCAAGAAGCAGTTTGAACACAGTCCTGAATAAACAGCCCAATCACACTGAGACGTATCCAAATCATTATGGAGATCCATCTCACAATAAAGAGAACGTATATTGTGCATGTGTGTGTTTGCTAAAGAAACAAGACACAAAAAGCATTTACAATGATTTTACCACGCCATAGGCTGTTCTTAGACATTAGGCGTTCATAAAACTACAGCATCATCAAATGAATAAAGATTTTTGCATACAAAATTCACTGTAAAAAGTTTTAAATACAATCAACTAGGATGTTTAAGTCATTTCAGCTTAAATTACATTAAACTGTCTTAAAGGTGCAGTGTGTACATTTTAGCGGCATCTAGTGGTGAGGTTGTGAATTGCAACCACCCACCGCTCACCCCTCCCTTTCCAAGCACATAGAGAAGCTACGGGGGCCGACACAGGACAAAGATGTTGTCGTCTGAGAGAGCAGAGTAGGGCCCTATAATTTCCGCGATCACAGAATCGTGGACGGAATCGAGGAATTGGCATATTAATGCGGAATCTAGTGTTAACCCAGAATTTCCCAGAATTTTACATTTTTGGAATGAAATTCTGTTTTGTGTGGGAGAAGAATGTATGTCTGGGGAAAATGGAGACCGGGGGAAGCAAATCTGGGCGACACAACCACTCCCGTCATTTCAGCTCCCCCTCTCCCTTCAAAACAATGGAAGTATGGCGAAGCGGCTCTCCATGGCGGAAAAAGCCCTCGCTAAGCCTAAGCCCTCAGTACCGAGCTGAGCAGTTCCTGCATGACTTTTATGTCTGTTACATTCTGTTACATGATGACAAAGTCAACTTTAATTTCATAACTCGGGCAGTACTTGCTGTATTTTGCCTTTGTTTTAATGCACTTTAATGTACTGTATGGAAAAGATGATTCTTATGAATTTTTTTTTTTACTTGAAAGAAAAAGCTAATGGAGCACTTTCATTTTAACTTATATAAACTAATATAATTTATTTTACTGGACAGTTTAAAGCTCATAACCATTAATATCTTGTTGTGACTTAAAGTACTTAGAGTGCAGTGTTAAGTTGCATCATGCAGTATTTGTCCTGAAAAGTACTGAGTAGATGTCATGTTTGTTACCTCAATAAATTTAAGGTCATTCCTATTTTATGTTTTATGTTCATAACATATGAACATATTGTATTTCTGTCAATAAATCCTCATAAATATTACACACTGCACCTTTAAAAAAATTTGATCTTGTAAAACCTATAAAAAAAGTTGAAAATTGCTTAACTTATTTTGAGTTAAAGCAATGTAAAACATGTTGTCATATCATATAGTGTGCATGCATTTTATGCATATATTTTACATCTTGCATCAGCACATTTAAATCACCATTTCTCAAATTAGTAAAAAAAAAAAAAAACACATTTTCAAATTGAATTCACATTTTAAATCTAATGTAAACAATTGGTACCAAATTTACACTGTTTGTGAAATTTACTAGCAAATACTAAAACACAGCAACAATGAATTAAACGTGTATAAAAGTATAAAAGATTAATTAGTGCTGTCAAGTCGATTAATCGCATCCAAAATAAAAGTGTTTACACATAATAAATGTGTGTACTATGTAAAATTATTATGTAAATTTAAATACACACATACATGTATATATTTAATAAATATTTGCATGTATACATTTATATAATTTATATTATATATAAATAAAGTGAGTTTTCTTAAATATATACATGCATGTATGTGTATTTATATACACATAATAAGTACACACACATTATGTAAACAAACTTTTATTTTGGATGCAGTTAATCGTGACAGCACTAATTTTAATCTTTACAGTGCACATTACTGTAATGAGAACTCATTTTGCATTACAGCAAAAATAATTAAGGTGTAAATGTGCTTGATTACGATGAACATGCTGATGCAAACGGTCCTAAAAACAGGCTTCACTTTCTTTATGCAAATTATGCAGAATCAAACATTTTGGACTGCAATATGACAAAAACACGCGCAGGTTTGGTGATGCTGACTCATAGAGCCTCACTGTAAGTGCATTATTGCACACTACATTGCTTTTACTCTAGCTCTACAGACTCAAAGAATGCAGCAATCGACAGTTTAAGTTGTATTTAACCTGGAATACTCCTTTAGCAGTGAATCAGCCCACATGTTGTCAGCAGGACTCAATACGGCTTAAGAGTATGGTCACAGTCTGTAAGTTTACCCAAGCGTGCACCGCGAGAGACAGATACAGATACAGGCTGCATTGCTATTCAGGGCCAGAGAGCGAGACAGCATCTCATCCCAGCCGGCAGGAGGACAGGATTCTCCATTCACTCACGGATGCCATGAATAATTAATACAAGCAGAGTAGACGAATTCAAGTCTCAAAGAGAGCGACTTTGCCCCAAGATAGTCTCATGGAGCCAGACTTTTGTCTTGAAGCATAACGTCTGTCCACACCGCAGAGTTCTGGCTATAAACCGCATTTAAAGAGGCCAAATTATACCCTTTTTTAGGCTTTACTAGAATACGTTTTCATGCTTGAATGTTCAAAAAAACACCTATTTTCCCCATATTCTTCATTGTTTCTGCTCCTCTCTTCCCAGTCTGTCAGTAACGCTCTGTTTAGTTCTGGTCTCTATGAAGCCCCTCCTTCTGAAAAGCACACTGTGGTCTGATTGGTCGGCTGGATCAGTGTGTTGTGATTGGTCAAGCGTTTCGAGCGTGTTTGGGAAATGTCCCGTCCCTTACCATAACCGCCAGTTTCAACACACTACTAACTAACTCAACCAGGCCCCGCCCCTTTATTTTTGCATATGCCTTTTATTCTAAAGGGTTAATTGTCAGTAAACTATAGGTGTTTGCAAAGTTAACAACTTTCCATTACTGGATGTTTATTGCATCTGACCATTATTTCTCCCCAGCTCTTTGCCTCAGTGGAGGCAGCAACTAAAATATCCCTGAAATTTAGCCTCGTTCAGTTTCAATCCCAGATGTTTTTTGATGACTCACACAAATCCACAACAAAAATCTCATAAACTTGATCATTAAGTGGCTGGATAGTGTTGCAGTAACGGTCCCCTAAAGCATCGCACAAATGTGTGCACACAGCACAACTCCATAATGTTAAACTGCTGATGCTGAAGGCTTTTTGGTCCAGTTTGATTAATAAGGTTGCTTTTAATAAAGCTCTGTCCTTGATAAACGAGACAACCAAGATAATACTGTTGAAAAATGACTAATCATAACACTCAAGTGTGATTGCTCATAAGTAAACAGTACATAAATAAATAAATTAATTAAATAATTAAATTAACAAAATAAAAATAAAATAGAATAAAATAAAAAAATAAAATTGAATACAAATATTAAATAAAAAATAAAAAATAAATTAAAAATAATACATTTCTAAAATAAAAAACAAAATTAAATAAAAATTAACAAGACTAAATAAAAATAAAATGGAATAAAACAAATAAAAAATAATAAATTAAATAAAAATAATTTAAAAATAATAAAAATAAAATAACCAATAAAAATACATAAAATAGAATAAAATTAACAAAATTAAACTAAAAATTTAAAATAAAATTGAATAAAAAATAAAAATAACTGATATTACCAATGATAATGCTAAAACAGAACTTTCTCCAGATTATTATATATTGTCTTTTTATTTACATGTATGACAGCAATATCATATATGATTTTTTCCTCTGCATTTTCAGTCAACATGCTAACCTACTAGCTGATGCCACCATTCCTCATGCACTCTCTATGGTCAGCATGCAGATGGCATGAAGAATTACATGCTATTATAAACTGGATGAGGTCATTTCTATTCAAAACCGATGTAAAGTTGTTCACCACATAAAGCCTTCAGAGCAAAAACAACTCTTAGTCACATTATAATAAACAAATCTGTCTGCACTTCAAGCATGCAATTGAGATTCCTATTGGACTCCAGAACCACGTTAGACTCATAAACAGAGACTTATGCCCGTTTAGCTCGCGTCATCTGGCCCACAAATCAAAGGAAACACAGGCCGGTTTCTGAGACAGATCCCAGATCAGACAGACTTCGGCACATGCTCTTTACAGCAGCAGTTCACTTCAGTCTGACCTTGAGGCTTTTCTGCTCAGAAATCCTAAAAACAGCATTTCAACACCCCAAGGGTTGCTAGAGGTCAGACACTTTTTATTTGAATATCTACAGCGTTAGTGTTGTAACATGATGCACAAAGACCAGAAAAGTCAGAACTGATGTCAGAAATTCACATAAGCCGTATAGTTATAGTTTATAATATATACATTTTTAAAACCCTCCTTTTGTGTTGGGTCCATTTCACCCACATTTGATCTTTAAACTGCCTGAAACACTGGTTAACCTTTTTATTTCTTCTTGAAAATTTGTGACTTTTTTCTAATTTAGGGTGATGCTAAGTTGACACAAATATGTTTGCATGCACCCAAATAACCTGTTTAAACTGATGTGAACCGAGCTGTAACCAAACTGATTGCTCAACTGACACAGAAGCTGAAGTTTTGTTCAGAATAAACGTAATGCACATGTAAATGAAAATGTGAATCAGACTGCAAAGTTAAGGCTTCATATAAACAGAAAGTTACACTTTATTTTAAGGTGTCATTGTTACAGTGTAATTATGCATTACACATAGCACTGGGCAATAATAAATCAACTACATGTACTTACTATAGGGTTAGGATTGGTCGCATGTAATTATGCTTAATTTATAATTATTACTACAGTAACTATATGTAACATGGACACTGTAAAATAAAGTGTTACCAACAGAACTTTCACAATCTGAAATTGTTTCGGATTGAGTATGTAAACATACTTTTTGCCTATGATGGTGTTTGGAGTCCAATTGACGCTTTGGATTCCATTCAATATTTCTTTTAGTCTGTAACATGATTTTTGGCAAACTGCATGCAAACCAATTCATGCATAATAAACACAGCAGGAGGGTTAAAAAGATCTAGGATTGGTGCATCTTTAAAGAAAAAAAGATTCTCAAGTAGTGCTGCAAAGAACAAATATACCGTGAATTACTGCTGTAGCTCTGACGCATGGACTGTTTATTCAGATTGAGAACACAAAGTTGCAGATCTACCACACGATGCTGGATCCCTGGAGAAACCAGATTTCTTTGTTTACCATCCCATTAGGAGAAACGGCGTTCTCTTGAGACGCTGATGATCCAAACACACCCTGTGAGGTTGAGCACAGGGATTCCTCACACCTGTGGGCCCCGGAGGACCCTGAAATAGAAACGTGGATTTACATGAAAGGCAGAAACAGGAAATGCAGAGTGGCTTACAGTGGAGAGATACAGTACGAATGATGCGGTTTACCAGCTCTTAACGGTAAAAACAGACTGTAAAACTAAGGATGCTATTGTGTAGAGGCTGTTCAGGTGCTCAGAATACGCTATTTATACTCATAAATAGTGGCTGTAATTACGGCAATATTGCTGTAATTTTGTCTGACCCAATCAGACATCAGTGGGCAGAATTAGTGTAAATAGCCTCTGCCACCAAGGCGTGGTATTTGCCCTTAGTGTAAATAGACACTACGTAATAATAAACAACACATATGATGCTTTTATTTCACCTTTCCTTCAGTGTGTAAAAAGCTGTTTGTGCATGTAAACAATCTGCAAAATTACAAAGTTCATCTCTCCAACAGAAAACACTTGCCTGAAACGCCTCATTTGTACTCCTCAGAAATGAGCTGCATGATTCTGGATAAATTGAGAATCTCAGTTTTTTTGTTTCAAATAGAAATCACGATTCTCCCATGACAGACAACTAAATAAAATAGCATGTAAATTACTAGAGGTTCTGTCAAAATATTAATTGCTGTAATCTATTTAATTTAATGTTTAATTAATTAAAATTAATATATAAAAAAAAATTTGGTTTGAATGAATTATTCAATGTCTCACTCATAAAGATGTCACTGTTTCATTACTGAATGAATCAGCATTTTTAAACAAATATCTTGAATGAACAATTCAGTGACATACATTTTTAACAGTCACTTACGCCACTGGTGTAACAACATAATTGATACAATCGTTTTTGAAGCGCCATGCTACTTTCAAAAAGGCGATTTGCTCTATTTTGATCGCTAGATATCAATGTTCATACCAAACTTTTAGCCCAGTACACATTTGACCCCCCTGCTATTTAAAGGTTTATAACACAAAATGTGTGGTTGAAAAGACTGTGAAGTGGTTTATCATGACATCTGCTCTCTCTGGCTCAGAGCAAAGGTAGAGCAAAGCCAGATCTGAATGTTCCGGTGGTTTAATAGAGGCGTGACGTCGTCATTTGGGAATAAGTTTGTGTGGGTGTCGAAATCGCAATCTTTTAATGATTAATCGTGCAGCTTTATATTGGAATTACCATAAATACAAGTTCAAAATGGCTTGTTTGACCAAAATACCAGAATCATCAGAAAGCTGATTATAGATAGCGCGGTAATGTTTATATGGTTGTCAACAAAAGGATGCTACATTTTATTCCAAATGAAATATCTACATTTTGGTTTTAATAAGATTTCCCCAATAAACAGGCAAGAATAAACCTGGTGTCCTCAATGAGTCCTGTTCTTTCAGGCAACAAAGCTATTAAATGCACCAAGTACAATGCAAAGCGTGGGATGCAGTGGTGTAAAGCACGCCGCCACTGGACTCTAGAGCAGTGGAGACGTGTTCTCTGGAGTGACCAATCACGCTTCTCTGTCTGGCAGTTGCCAGGAGAACGGGACTTGCCTGACTATATTGTGCCAAGTGTAAAGTTTGGTGGAGGGGGAAGGGATTATGGTGTGGGGTTGTTTTTCAGGGGTTGGGCTTGGCTTCAGCATACCAAGACATTTTGGACAATTTCATGCTCCTAATTTTGTGGGAACAGTTTGGGGATGGCCCCTTCCTGTTCCAACATGACTGCACACCAGTGCACAAAGCGTCGGTCCATAAAGACATGGATGAGCAAGTTTGGTGTGGAGGAACTTGACTGTCCTGCACAGAGTCCTGACCTCAACCCGATAGAACACCTTTGGGATGAATTAGAGCGGCGACTGCAAGCCAGGTCTTCTCATCCAACATCAATGCCTGACCTCACAAATGCGCTTCTAGAAGAATGGTCAAAAATTCCCATAAACACACTCCTAAACCTTGTGGAAAGCCTTCCCAGAAGAGTTGAAGATGTTATAGCTGCAAAGGGTGGGCCAACTCCATATTAAACCCTACGGATTAAGAATGGGATGTCATTAAAGTTCATGTGCATGTAAAGGCAGGCGTCCCAAAACTTGCCAATATAGTGTAGTTAATTACTGGTCTAAAGTCAGAGGTTCAGAGTCTATTAGTAAAAACATTAAGTTAACGTACTAATTGCAAACACATTCAAAATTAAAGTCAACTGTTTTAAATGAACCCGTAAAATTTAAATGCATGTTGCTTGTCTTATTATGCATGATTCTCACCCCCCAGGATATGACAGGATATTCAACACATCAACCACCCCATATCAATCAGCGCCGAATATCCTGTTATAGATTACAGATGCCATTTTCTGTTGCTTTTAAAATTACAGAAGCATTTGCATGTGTGAAAACGGAAGGGAGTGAACAGGAAGCACTTTCAGATTCAATCTGACACAACAAACCAGCTTCAACATCTCTACCGTTTT
>CM031958.1:39655114-39750114 GCA_018749465.1 Paracanthobrama guichenoti
AATTGTCATTTTGTGTTACGATAATATGCAAGTCTACAACGCACTGATGTATGATCATTAAACGAGACGGCGACGTATTTGCTCTTTGCTTCTTTCTGTAAACAAGGTGGGCAGATATTGTCACTCCCACACAAGTTAAACAGGAGAAATTATTCAAGTCCTTTGGGCTGTAATGATTTCTGTGTACCACCGTTTCATTAACGGCCTAATTGTGTTGGTAATGAACAAAACACCCTTCCCAAAAGCAGGGCACCGTGCTGAACATCCAGATAATTAAAAACTATTTCTACCAATGTCGCCCCAGTGGAAAATCACTTACAATTCCTGACTAAACCAAAGATGGCATTCGCAATCACTGGAACCAGGTAAAATGATGCATAATATGATCTTGATGAAATGTGTCAAGACGTCTGAAATGCAATGCTTCATTTCAAATAGTTTTGCATTAAACAGCATATTTGTGAAATTTGCTACTTGCATGATTTGCATACCTGCTCTGATCTTTATTGAATGAAGAATAACTCGAAAATATAATACAGAGTCTCAGGCAACACATTTAATAGAAAAGCTCAAATCAGAACACAAATTCAGACATTAGAATACATTCTCCACTGGTTTAATGTTCCCGAACATAATCGCACATGATGATTCTCAAATTATATAGCATAAAACATGTCCATGTCACCATTCATCCCCAAAAAAAACAAAAAAACAAACATTTAAGCTTAATATCAAACTATTAATTGTTTTAACATGGTGACATCAAATCACAATCTCAGACAGATTTTAACAAATGGAAACTTATAAAGTTTTAAACTACTTTCAAAGTGCGTATCAAAACCATTTTTCCAGTAGACGTCCATTGTAATTGGCATGACTGCAAATGCAATTTTTGCATGCTTTCAAAAACAAAAAAGGTACAAATCGTGCACATGAATATCCATATACAAAAACACATCTTGTTTTCCGTGGAGACTTCCTCTAGGGAAGTTGATTAAGCTGCAGATGGAGCTTCTTAGCAATAACATCTTCAGAGACTATTATGAATTGCCATCTACGTGACTACATAGAGAGCAGTGCCAAAGGCAAGGACCACACAAATGGACAACAGGAATGAGCTACACATGACAAAACACAGGAAAGAGAGAGCGGTGCTAGTAAACAGACATAAACAGGTATAACTCAGTCCTGTAGATTGATTAACCTGAAGGAAAATGTCCAAAATCAGTCCAAAAAGGCATAAGGAATAATATTAATATAAATCACATTTTTCAGAAAATTCAACAACAACATCAAAAAAGTTTCAGTGTGTAATATAGTTGTTTGTGAATGTAAAAGGTCTGCAAAATTGTACAGATCAAAGTGTATGACACAGTATGACACAACTGTCGAAACGAGTCGTCAGCAATTCCAACTCACTTCCTGTTACATAACTACGTAACAATGTAACTAATTTGTATAATGCCAGCTTATGGTCTTCATTGGCTGCCCATGAACAACGTTTACTTTGGCCCACTCTCAAACACTGTAGTTGTAGGTGAGACTGGAAGAGTGTGATTCGTGTGTCGACATGTCGAGAAGACGCTGTTTTCAGAGCTGCAAATCCACTTTGAGTGCACTTCAAAATAATGAGGCGCTGACCAATCAGATCGGAGTAGACCAATCACAACAGACTGGGCCATCTGACCAATCAGAGCAGAGAAGACCAATCACAACAGACTGGGCCATCTGACCAATCCGAGCAGAGTAGACCAATCACAACAGACTGGGCCATCTGACCAATCCGAGCAGAGTAGACCAATCACAACAGACTGGGCCATCTGACCAATCCGAGCAGAGTAGACCAATCACAACAGACTGGGCCATCTGACCAATCACAACAGACTGGGCCATCTGACCAATCAGAGCAGAGTAGACCAATCAGAGCAGACTGGGCCATCTGACCAATCACAACAGACTGGGCCATCTGACCAATCAGAGCAGAGTAGACCAATCAGAGCAGACTGGGCCACCTGACCAATCAGAGCAGAGTAGACCAATCACAACAGACTGGGCCATCTGACCAATCAAAATAGAGTAGGCTCTCAGAAAGCAGGGGTTTAGAGAGAGACTGAATTTTCGACGAGCCGTTTTTAAACTCTTTGAGAAATGAGGTGATGTGGAATATACTGTACTGACCTTGGATGCATGTACGTCTATTGTAGGAGACTTCAAAACAACATTAGGAACCTTTAAAATAGCATAATGGGGCACTTTTAATAATCAAGTGTCCTATTTTTTTTTTATCTACCACAAACAGTACAAGAAAACCTCTACCAGCTGACACGTTTCTACTGTAGCATGCTTTATAATGTCATACCGTCAAACCCTAAACAGAATCATGACAATGTCATTGTCTCTTGCTCAAGCGTCTGATTTTCTATAATCAGCATGTTCATAATTACACTGCCAGTGTGCGGTGGAAAAAAGCAGAGGTTTTCAAAGTTGAAGCAATGCAGTGAAGCAGACCGCTAGCTTAAAACCTAGAATTTGAACTCTATATACTTCTGAGCGCACAGTGGAAAACTCCCATCCCCAGCAGAGCGTTTGGCCCGGAGCAGAGCGTAGAGGTCACATCCACCCGTGTCTGCTTACTGGAATCTGATGCAAAGTAAATCAAAACAGCAAACATGGAGGTTGACGCAACAAGAAAAACAAATAAATGAGTCCTTTAGAGACTAAACAACCGGTAAATAATTTGCTTTAACTGACCTTGATCCTAAACTTAGCATTTCGTAACCACTGCAATAGTTTTGCATGCACTAGATACATCATTTACAATTGCATGAATATAATAGAATCAATGTGCTTCATCTCAAATAGTTTTGCATTAAATGGCATTTTTGAGAAGATTTTTTCGCTAATCTTCACTGAAAGAAAACACTGTAATATAGCCTAATATTCACAGAGGCTGAAAAAGGCACAGCAGATTTAAGAGCAACTAGAATTAGATCACACATATTTGAACCAGACATTTTAATGCATTTAATGCTTTCTTGGTTATATTACAGCACATAATCACAATGATGTTTAGTACAGTATCAAATTATACTGCAAGTACACTTAAAAGTCGTTCACACAGGCCACACTTGCATTCAAAACAGCCAGATGGAGCGCATTAGCATGACGTGCCACAGGGTTGCATGGAAAACCTGGATACATTAGGGAAATTTTGTGAGGATTTGTGAGGCCTGAAAAAGTAAAAGTAATGGAAATTCCTGGAGTAAGTAAATCCTACCTTCCACAAACCTTGGAAAAGTAGTCTCTTGTGCTCACCAAGGCTGCATTTATTTAATGAAAAATACAGTAAAAAACACTAACACTGTGTGAATGACAAATCCTTTTCCAGCAAAGACCACTTATAAGGTCAAGGTGAATCAGGCAAAATCAGTCAAATTTTGGATGCTACTTTTAAAGTCAAAACTAAAGAGTCTAGTGTGCTCAAAAAAAAAAAAAAAAAAGACAAAACTCACATTTAGAAGATAAAGCATTCAAAAGTCTCTCACTTCCACCAATAAGGATCAATGATTTTGATGACATCACTGCACTTCAGCTTCTCATCAGATTTTCTGTCCAATCAAATGCTCTCTAGAATCTGAAGCCAGATGTGGCTACATTATAAACAGACGCTGAAGCTGAAATCGGTCACTTGTTCACACATTTACTATTTTCTACACGGTGAATGGCACATAGTGCTTTCCATTGGGGCGAATGAAGTCTGGTTTCACGTTAGTCATGCGAACCGTGATAGCACAGAGCGGATCATGTGATCGAGTCGGCGCAGACCAGAAAATGTATCGGACCCGTTTGAATTCTGCACTGATTGCTGTATTTTAAAGCGATATGAAGGAGGAGATCAGGAGGAGAAACGGTTAGAGATTAGGAGGAAACTGCGGCTTTACCGAGCTCAACGGCTCTGGTCGAGCTGTGATATAAACTAAATGCTATTGACTATTTTTTAAAAGGGGAGGGGCTGAATTATATGCCCCACCCTTTCTTCCTGTTTCAGTGGAAATTACATAAACATTGAATAATGCTGAGCTTTTCAAGGCACTTCAGTGGGTCTTTAACTTAATACTGCATCTTAAAAAGGACAGATGTGTGAACAACAGCAGATAAAAAAAACAAAAAAAAACAAGAACGACTCCTTACGACATCGGTTGGTGGTTTTTAATAGATCATGCTGATGCTGGATGGTAGAAAATTATTAACTCAAAAACCTCAATGTTAACGTCAATCCCAGTTTCAGTCAAAAATAGTCAAGTAAATCACATTAAGTTTAGTTTGCAAAGACTGTTTCAAAACTCTGCACATACTGAGTAAGTCAAATCTCAGCGGTGCAGGCTAAAACAGAAGAGCAGATGCTGTAATCATGACTCGTTTAGCGGCCGCTCTCCATCCCCCGTTTCAATAGCCAGGAGCTAATTGCACTCTCCTGCCCCCTCACCAGTAGCTCAGAGGCCTGCAGCGTCCTCCTCCGCGCAGAGAAGTGGAACAGGATCTTGGCTTTCCTGAGAGGAAGCGCTCAAAGCGCACGGCTCCTCTCTTCGCTTCCACCCGGCCTCGGGCGAGAGCTGCCAAGCTGCTCCTTGTAACTCTATCCATCTCACAGAGCGGTGAACGCCCATTCAGCATGTCCCAACAGGGGATAAACCCTCCAGTCGGCACCCCGTGACAAACGCAGGGAGGCATTGATGAATGAGAGGCCATAGACTCAACAAGCTTCACATGCTCGTGGATGCGAACCGCAAATTCCTCTAGACTTTCTGGGGAATGTCAAAAACACTATCAAGAACACTTCCAACCAGGAGAGGAGCTTCGGACAGCGGCTACAGGCCAGCTAGAGGAGATTATACAGCCATGCCATTTAGAGGAAGAGATTGATAAACACCAACATATCAAAAAGATAAGCCCTGCCACCAGCTCAGACATTACGGTGAAAGAGTGGTGCAGGGATGGCGTATTTTTGTTGGCCAAAACCCGGAAATTAGTTCCCATTTTATAGTCCCGACGTCAATGGGTTTTTGGTTAAATGCCTAAAAGAAATCAAGATATGTTCACGTTTTATTCTACAGGTAAACTCATCTACTCACCAGTCAATCACAGTCTTCTTGTGTTTATTCTCATGCTCTTGCAAACTATTATAACTCGAACCTTCAGGGAAAATGCTTTTGAACAAAGTCTGAACGAGTTGACTGAAGCTTACTGATGGTGACGCTGAAGTCATGTGACTGTGGTGTAGCTCGTTTATAGCCACATTTAACTTGAGTTCTGCTGACTGTCTTTACGCTTTGAAATTCATAAAAGTTGTGTTCATTTGTGACGATTATCGCGATAAACAAAACCTGTAAGAATCATAAGCTTATCTCAGCCACAGACCTTATTTTCTGAAATAATCAAAAATCGTTCTGGTCCTAAAAGGCTTTATTTTCTTTATGCAAAATAAGCATTGATTTATGTTTGATTTATGCTAAATAAGCACGGATATTAAAATTAACAACACAATGCAAAACATCATAATGCTCCTAAAATAGACTTCATTTTCTTTATGAAAATATGTTTACATTTATGCAAAAGAAGCAATGGTTTATGTTTACATAAAGCAATTTAACACCACAATGCAAAACATTATAATAGTCCTAAAATAATCTTCCTTTTCTTTATGCAAAATATATTATTATTTATGCAAAATATTTGGACATTATTATTATTTATGCAAAATAAGAATTGATTTATGTTTACATAAAGCAAGCAATGATTTATGTTTGATTTATTAAGCACTGATATTAAAATATTGTTGATGCAAAAATAAAATTATAATGGTCCTAAAATAAGCTTCACTCTCTTTATGCAAAATATATTCATATTATTTATGCAAAATATGTTAATATTATTTATGCAAATAAGCATTGATTTATGTTTGATTTAAACAAAATAAGCTTTGATTTATGCAAAATAATAATTGATATTAAAACATCAATGCAAAACAAATATATGTTGTCCTAAAATAGACAGTTTTCTTTATAAAAATATGTTGAATTCATGCAAAGCATTGATTTATGTTTGATTTATAGAAAATAAAAAAATTATAATGGTCCTAAAATAAGCTTCATTTTCTTTATGCAAAATATATTGTTATTATTTATGAAAAATATGTTGATATTTATGTAAATAAGCACTGGTTATAATTTATGCAAAATAAGCATTGATATTAAAACAGCACAATGCAAACCATCATAATCATCTTAAATAGGCTTTATTTTATTGTTTTTCCACAATATACTGTCTTTTCATTTTGAGTTAAAATGTTTTCAGTGAAATTCACCCAAGTACTGCCACAATGATGCTTTCAACATTACTTGACTTTCAAAAAGTGTTTGATTAGACTAGTTAGATCTGCTTTTCACATTAGCTCGGCCATGAATGTCACACAAGAGAAACAAATAGTAGTTTCTTCATATCAAACAGACCATCCACTCCTGTCTTAGTGGACGGTCCTGAGCCAAGATACACTGCACCTCGGACCAGTGAAGCTAGAAGTTCAATATTTGACTTGCACAGTCACGGTTGATGAAACAACTAAACAACCAATTGTCAAGGAGAACATATGTAAGGTCAGTCCTTGTTTTTAAGCCCATCAAGCCTAAAGCACGCAGCGCCGAACACCTGCTGAATGCAAATGTGATAATATTGGCCAGACAGATTAAGATGCTGCAACTTTGGTTGACAAATGAGCAAAAATGGCTGACAATGTTTTGTACACTTTCAAAACAGTGCTGTAATGATACCAGAGAAGAAACCATGGTATTCAAAAGGCCGACCACTGATTCTCTAGAAGAGCTGATCTTCAGAAGACTCTCGTCTGCCGGATTATTATTTAATGAAGCGGTTTATCATGATTAGGTCAGATATGAATATGCATTGCTCTGACAGGAGGCAGCACAGAGGGAAGCCAGAGGCATCCGTGCAGACGCTCCATGTAAAAACAGCACAAACGGCCTATTCGTAAATAGTTAATTCAGCATGTGGCTTGAACAGCAACAGTATAAAGCCTCATTGAAATTACATGCAAGTAGGTCAGCGCAGGTTAATACACGTCACGCCGGGTCCACAAACAGACAAGAAATTAACCAAATCAAAACCCGCTACAGTCCTGGTCTTTTTATGAATGATTCATTGTACATCGTTTTGAATAAAATGGTTTGTTTTCATATTACATCAAAATATAACTTCTGAAACATCTTATCCGCAGATTCTCACGTCATCCTGACTCTGTGTTTCCAATATTACACCAATCTTTCATTTGAAAGCCACATTTCTAGCATCTGTAAAACCGCATTCTTGCATCTTAAAAATATATCTAAACTATGACGTATGCTCTCAATGACAAATGCGGAACAGTTAGTTCATGCGTTCATGAGCTCAAGGCTAGATTATTATAATGCTTTACTGGGTGGTTGCCCTGCTCGCTTAATAAACAAACTCCAGCTGGTCCAAAACGTAGCAGCTCGAGCTCTTACTAGAACCAGGAAGTATGACCATATTAGCCCGGTTCTGTCAACACTGCTCTAGCTCCCTATTAAACATTGCATACATTTTAAAATCTTGCTAATTACTTACAAAGCACTAAATGGTTTAGCTCCCCAGTACTTGAGCGAGCTCTTATCGCATTATGGTCCTTCATGTCTATTGCGATCTCAAAATTCCAGCCAGTTGATAATACCTAGGATATCAAAATCAACTGCAGGCGGTCGATCCTTTTCCTATATAGCAGCTAAACTCTGGAAGAGTCTTCCTAGCATTGTTTGGGAAGCAGACACACTCTGTCAGTTTAAATCTAGACTAAAAAACGCATCTCTTTACTATGGCTTACACATAGAACATTAATCAATCTCTATTATTCAAATCAGTTAAATGATTGCTAGGCTGCATTTACTACCGGGAACCGAGAACACTCGAGTAACTATAACACCTGATGTACTCGTTACATCATAAGAAGAACGGCATCTACACTAATATTAGTCTCTCAGTTTATCCTGAGGTTTACCGTAGCCAGCCAGATCCAGGACGAATCCAGATCAGATAGTGGACCTGCGCCTAGACACGACCACAACTCAGCCCTGAAGCGTTGGCAGAGATGTGAAGGCCTCATCGACACGACAGCCAGTGGCACTGATCTTGGACGATGACATCACTTTTTCGTCCAGAGCAGCTGTACAGCCGAATCAGATTTTGTTGCATTATTTATTTTCCATTTACCACTGTAAAGCTGCTTTGAAAAAAATCTGTATAGTAAGCGCTATATAAATGAAGGAGACTTGACTCTGTAACGTCTACTTTTGACCATCCAATCAATCATCCAAACAGCTTTCTTTGAATATCCGGTTTCACTCAGAAACATTATGTTTTGTTGCTCGATTTAGCTTTTTTCTTTCATTTTCGACTCCTGCCTCCAGCAAGGTAGGAATGTTGGTTTTGCCACCACAGCACATTAAAAATACCCCACAGATTTGGAAACCATCCAGCCCTTCTGACACTGTGAAATATGATATAACAATAGAAAATTCAACATCTACAGATAACACTCATTTCAATACGGTCTGGAAACTTACTTTGTTTCTACAGTTATTCATTTCATAAAGTCTGACTTCAGTAAGTTAGAGAAATCAATATAATGCCAGCAAGCTGGACCTTACTCTTGAACAATTGCGAAACAATATGAACCTGAGCAAAGAGCACGTCCACTCTGACATTTAAAAGAACAATTCACCCCAAAATGAGAATTCTGTCATCATTTTCTTCCCTACGTGTGTTTTCAAAATGACTTCTCCTTTCCTTCAAACATAAAGATGAAATCCCAAAGAATGTCCTAAAATAACGAAAGTGCTGTCAAGCTCCAAAATAACAGCAAAAAAACACCACAGAGAGAAAAAGTATCATAAATTAATCCAGTAAATTAATGCATACAACTTGCGTGCACTATATTCCTAGACTTCTTATTTGTTTTATATGAGGAACAGATGCAAATTTAAGGCATTATTCAGTGATAAACTTCATCTCCACTGCAGTCTTTAGACACGTTGCATTAGTTAAATAATATCCATATGTACAACTTTATAAACCATAATCACTGGCTTCCGGTAACAGCCGTACACGAGTCTGGCTCCAGTGGAAGAGTGACCTCTGACCTGACACATGACGTCAGATGTAGGAGTAGCGTAAGCTTTGACTCCTCTCGCAGGTCAAACTAATAGGGCTGGGCAACAAACTGAAGCTCCTCCCACATTTCTCTTTAAAAAAAAAGACTTGTAATTCATGACCAGTGTTTTGTTTTGTTCTACCTTCTGCACTTCCACGTTCATCAATACGTCATGCGTCGGGTCAGAGGTCACTCGTCACGCGTACGGTCAGAGGTCACTCACGCATCGGGTCAGAAGTCTCTTGTCATATGTCAGGTCAGAGGTCACTCGACTCACGCACGGCCGTTACCGGAAGCCAGTGATTATAGTTTATGAAGTTATAAATATGGATTTTTTTCTTACCCAAAAAAAAAAAAAAAAAAAAAAAAAAAAAAAATAAATATTCACATGGCTTTGCTTCAGAAGGCCTTTATTAACCCCCTGGAGCCGGATTACTTTTAGGACAAATGGATGCACTTTTTTGGGTGTTTAAAAATCTAAGGTACCAATCACACCCATTATAAAGCTGGAAGGAGCCAGGATATTATTTAATATAACTCAGATTGTGTTTGGCCGAAAGAAGAAAGTCATATACTCCTAGGATGGCTTGAGGGTGAGTACATTTTTGGGTGAACCAACCCTTTAATGTTGAATCCTTTAAATCACCAATTATTAATTAAAAGGAAAAGATATTCTTCAAAATTTCACCTTGTGTGTCCCATTGGAGGATAATCATGACAGAATTTTCATACATTATTAATTTTAAGTAAAACTCACTTAATTTACAGCGAGACACGTCAAGACTTGTTATACACAATAGCAACTTTAAATAAGAATAACTAACAGTAGTTTTGCATCTGATATGTGCCGCTACAAAAAGTTTAATGGTGTTTCTAGAATAGTTGTAATAAAAACTGAAAATAAAAATGCAAATACTCATATATAAACGTAAAAGTAGTTTTTTTTTTTAAGGGGAAATGGTGGTGTTTGCACATGCAAATCTCTCTGCCATGATTCCAGCATATAGCCATGTGATTGCTAAGGGGTTTTGGGTGTTTGTGTAATGGACCAAGTCAAAAGAATTCCATATATTTTGCTTTCTATATGGTGAAAATCCCACCTCTCTTCAACAACACATGATTTGAGGAACCATTCATACCTGAAGACCAAACTATGAGAGTGAGTTGCAAGGTGAAGTTTAATGCTTAACACCAAATATCAGCAATAACAATACTAGCAATGTTTACTATAAAAATAAAACAAGCACTAAAGCAAACAGCTCAATACAAAGAAGCAAAGCCACACGTTTTACCAATAACTGAAGTATGTTTAAAAGTGTGCGGGTGTGTGGGAGCGAAACTCATTGTGATACAAGAGGTTTCACTAGCACACCAGAAACAGCTCTAATGATCATTGATTCACCAAGACAACAAACCTTCACCATAGCACAGCCAATGTCTGTATTCCTGATATCAAAGCATATCAGTTGACTGCAAGACAAAAGGTTCCTTTTATCTGGAGTCAAACCAGCAGCTTCAAACAACCGTCACAAAAACACAGCAGCAGAGAAGAAGCCGGAGCGCTCGCTGATAAGTGTCAGTTAGGAAAGTGACACATCAGTAATTATCTGCTCATACGGATGTATAGATATGGATGTATGGGTTATGATATGGGAGGAAGGGCATATACGGAGAGTGGGCTAGTTATCACATTGGCTATATCTCAGGGAAAGATGTCATGTGCTTTATAGGCAGTTTTGTTGGTCAATGGTTGGATATTTTACTGAATTGTTAAGCATTTAATAAAGTCACCATTTAATTTTTTATTTAATATGCAAGAACAATAGTGTGACAACATGCCCCACCATAGAGTTCAATGAACTATATATATTTTTATTCTTTAGAAATAGAAGTGTAAATGTGCTATATGTTACGTATACGTTTACGCCGACTGATTTATATCGACTTTCACTGGAATAAATGTGACAACTTGCCCGACTCCCCTATAGCTTTAGGCATCTCAGTCACGCCTGATGCTGTTCGCCTCAGATCCAAGGCACTAATTTATCATTTAACAAACACTTATCCCATGTGACACTTATTACAGACACAATCCGACAAGTTTCAAACCTACAAGCTTTTAGGCTACACAACTATGAAAATAATGATTAAAAAGCCAAAGATTTTGGAGGTCAAAGCTCAATTTTACGTCGATTTGCTGCATTGAATTTTTTCATTTGGCTCAGTTAAATGATGTGAAGTTGTGAACTGAAGGTCTTTTAACAATGGCACTTTAGTTGAACCAACTTAAAATGTCCAACACAGCAAGTTAGTTTTGACCTCATATCTTTTAAACCAAGTCAAATAGTCAAAATTAGGAAATAAAGACATGAAAAGTTACATTTTATGCCATTTCTATACATAATAATTGTGACTTCATCTGAATCAATTATGACAGCACGTCAGTTTCGACTTTTTATGACTTAGTGTCATCCTTTTGCCTTTTTATCCCATAAATATGACTGTGTTTGATTATGATTTACCAAAGCATTTTTTTTATGTCCATAGACACAGCAATAAGAGGCATCCATGCACGCATCACTCACCTCTTTGACTTTCTCCCTCCGCCGGAGCGTCTCGGAATCAGATGGATTTCCCCGGTCCTTCCCCAAAGCTGGTTTCAGCAGGCACTTTGTAAACGTCTCATAGTTGAAAGCGCTGCCGTGCTGGCCGTTGAGCGCGGCCGAGGTGACCCGCTCGTCCCTGGCCGCCGGTTCGTGCGCCCTCGCCGGACTCCATTCGTCCTGCGCTCTACTCCCAACAGATCTCTCCACAGTTCTCGCTCCATGGGTGACCGAGGGCTTGCGGCTCACTTTCAGCTTGACATTCGCCTCAGCCCCTTTCAAACTCGCCCGCTGATGCTCTTGATCCACGGGCACCCTTTTGGAAAGCTCATTCTCGGAGCCCACGGTCACCGCGGGACTCTCGTTCTTGGAGAGGAAGATGCGCTTCAGGCGCACGGAGTCGGGTAGAAAGAAAAGAGCCCCGAAGCACAGAGTTACCAACCCCGACAGGAACAGCAGAAAGACGAATTTCTGAGACAGACGAAGCCCCATGCCCGATGCTGAGACACCGGGTAACTTTCGGAACACCATTTAAACTCAGCTTACGCGTCACGCACGATTATACTGTGGATACACACTATGTGCGATCAAAACTTCTCTTGTCTGGAGGTTAGAAAGCACACGCGACACGGCTGTTGTTGTGCAAACTGAACTATCTCCTGGTCAAAGTGCCTAAATCTCCCTGAATCAATCGATTTAAGAGACCACAGGTGGCGTCAGCACATTTGCGCACAGCAAGAGCGTCATTGCGCATCACTATGCGCTCACTGCAGCTTCCTTAAGTTTCAGAGCAGTCATGCAACACCTCATCTAAGAGACCAAGTCGAGACCAAATATCACGCACAGCCAAAAGAACCCACACACTGCTTTCTAATGAAGATGATGCTCATCAAGATGCAATATAGTCATATAATATACAATCGCATATAATAACATCTAGTCATCACATGAACACATATTAAAACTGCTCTCTGAAAATGGCTCAGCTACTTGGCGAAATTAGGCGTTTATAAACCTAAACGCAACAGCTAAAGTTAAAGCAGCAGTTGAGTAGTCTATAATGGCATGCATCACATGTAATATAAATGCATTATATTAAAAGGCGAGCAAAGTGCCAGCAAACACACTAAAGACGATCGCACCTACTTTTAAAAAGTTAAGCAGCATTTAAGTGACTTAAAATGTCATGCACACCCAACATCTATCACAAAGCCTTCATCAAAACACAAGCGAATTCCCTACAAACACAGTCGATGCTGACAAAGCGTGTTTTAAAAAAGTGAAAGCATCACAATATGCGTGTTGAAATGCCTTCTATTAAAAGCCAAGCATCAACGTGCTTCCACACAACCGCTTTCTAATGATGCTGATGATGAAGACTCGTGGCCAAACAGCGCAAGTTTAATGAATGAAATAAAACGCATCTCAGCTGATAGCCCCCAAAATTGCAACCTCATAGGTTACTTCACAATATATGTGCGTTCGGCACAGTGCACATCACTCCATCAAGAGCCAAAAGCTGTGAAAATACATCCAAAGATCAAATCAAGAGTGTCCGCGAACCGATGAGACGCCGAAATTCGGTCCAAGTGTTTGTAAAAACTGTTGTTTTCCTCGCTTTATGCGCCGTGCACACTCTCAACTCTTCTGTGCGCCGAAAGTCTACGTCCAATGCATGAAGAAGGATGTTTGTGCTGGTCAAACCTGATCGACAGATGGATGGGTCATTCTTCGGAAATGTAATCTAATGAAAGCACGCTGTATCTTCCCATTACTGCGCGTTCTCTTCCGCGCTCGCCTGGTTTATCACCAGAGACAGACGGAAGAATGTGAACGCAGATGAAAACCGATCGCTGCGCGATATTCTCCTGCTGTAAACGCCTTGAAATGAAGCCGCTATGATCCACAAACAGAAGGAGAAACAGAGCTCAGTGACTCTCCGACTATCCTGGGCGGTCTGCTGCAAACGCCTTTGATCAGCAGCAGCGGCGGCGGCGGTGAGGGGGAGCGAGTCATTACCTTCGCCGCGCGAGCGCAACAGCGCGCAGAGACGTCCATCGTGTGGCGAGTTTGGGTATCATATTTGAGAACGTGGTTTCCACTCAATGAAATAAACTCCATTTGTATTTTCAGTAGGAAATATCAGTTCATTTGCATTTTCCGTTCATTTTGGCGAGTGTGCGCTCTTAAAGTCCCCATGAAATCAAAGTTTTTTGGCTTTTAGTATGAATATGTTAGTCTTACTGAAATCAAAGTTTACATTTCACTGCCAGTTGTATATTCTGTATATAACTGTGTATGTGACAAATAAAACTCTTGAATCTTGAATCTTACTGTTATCTATAAGCTAGTGTGCTCCAAAAAAAATTACAAGATTCACATTTAGAAGATATAAGCTTTCAAAACTTACAGTCTCTCACTTCCGCCAATAAGGATCAATGATTTTGATGACATCACTCTGCATCAGATTTTCTGTCCTATCAAGTGCGCACTAGAATCTGAAGCCCCGCCCCCTGCATTAGATGCTGAATCTGCAGCTGAAATTGGTCACTTGTTCAAACTTTTTCTACATGTAGAATGGCACATAGTGCACTATATAGGGGATAGGGAACGATCAGACGGTGTAAATAAGCTTTCCATTGGGGCAAATTAAGTCTGGTTTCACGTTAGTGTCATGCGAACTGTGAGAGCACAGAGCGGATCATATGATCGTGTCGGTGCAGAGACAGGATGGCACAGAGCAGATCATGCGATCGAGTCGGTCCAGAGACACGCCAGCACAGAGCAGATCACGTGATCGAGTCGGTCCAGAGACACGATGGCACAGAGCGGATCACGTGATCGAGTCGGTCCAGAGACACGACGGCACAGAGCAGATCACGTGATCGAGTCGGTCCAGAGACACGACAGAGCGGATCACGTGATCGAGTCGGTCCAGAGACACGACAGCACAGAGCGGATCATGTGATCGAGTCGGTCCAGAGACACGACGGCACAGAGCGGATCATGTGATCGAGTCGGTCCAGAGACACGACGGCACAGAGTGGATCACGTGATCGAGTCGGTCCAGAGACACGACGGCACAGAGCGGATCACGTGATCGAGTCGGTCCAGAGCGGATCATGTGATCGAGCCGGTCCAGAGACACGACAGCACAGAGCGGATCATGTGATCGATTCGGTCCAGAGACACGACGGCACAGAGCGGATCACGTGATCGAGTCGGTCCAGAGCGGATCATGTGATCGAGCCGGTCCAGAGACACGACAGCACAGAGCGGATCATGTGATCGATTCGGTCCAGAGACACGACGGCACAGAGCGGATCACGTGATCGAGTTGGTCCAGAGACACAACGGCACAGAGCGGATCACGTGATCGAGTCGGTCCAGAGACACGACAGCACAGAGCGGATCACGTGATCGAGTTGGTCCAGAGACACAACGGCACAGAGCGGATCACGTGATCGAGTCGGTCCAGAGACACGACAGCGCAGAGCGGATCCGCGTGATCGAGTCGGTCCAGAGACACGACAGCACAGAGCGGATCACGTGATCGAGTCGGTCCAGAGCGGATCATGTGATCGAGCCAGTCCAGAGACACGACAGCACAGAGCGGATCATGTGATCGAGACGGTCCAGAGACGAGACGGCACAGAGCGGATCATGTGATCGATTCGGTCCAGAGACACGACGGCACAGAGCGGATCACGTGATTGAGTTGGTCCAGAGACACGACGGCACAGAGCGGATCACGTGATCGAGTCGGTCCAGAGACACGACAGCGCAGAGCGGATCACGTGATCGAGTCGGTCCAGAGACACGACAGCACAGAGCGGATCACGTGATCGAGTCGGTCCAGAGCGGATCATGTGATCGAGCCAGTCCAGAGACACGACAGCACAGAGCGGATCACGTGATCGAGTCGGTCCAGAGCGGATCATGTGATCGATTCGGTCCAGAGACACGACGGCACAGAGCGGATCACGTGATCGAGTCGGTCCAGAGCGGATCATGTGATCGAGCCGGTCCAGAGACACGACGGCACAGAGTGGATCACGTGATCGAGTCGGTCCAGAGACACGACAGCACAGAGCGGATCATGTGATCGAGTCGGTCCAGAAACACGACAGAGCGGATCACGTGATCGAGTCGGTCCAGAGACACGACAGCACAGAGCGGATCATGTGATCGAGACGGTCCAGAGACGAGACGGCACAGAGCGGATCATGTGATCGAGTCGGTCTAGAGACACGACAGCACAGAGCGGATCATGTGATCGAGTCGGTGCAGAGACACGACGGCACAGAGCGGATCATGTGATCGAGTCGGTGCAGAGACACGACAGCACAGAGCGGATCACGTGATCGAGTCGGTCCAGAGACACGACGGCACAGAGCAGCTCACGTGATCGAGTCGGTCCAGAGACACGACGGCACAGAGCAGCTCACGTGATCGAGTCGGTCCAGAGACACGACGGCACAGAGCGGATCACGTGATCGAGTCGGTGCAGAGACACGACGGCACAGAGCGGATCATGTGATCGAGTCGGTGCAGAGACACGACAGCACAGAGCGGATCATGTGATCGAGTCGGTGCAGAGACACGACGGCACAGAGCGGATCATGTGATCGAGTCGGTGCAGAGACACGACGGCACAGAGCGGATCATGTGATCGAGTTGGTGCAGACCAGAAAACGTATCAGTCCCGTTTGAATTCTGCACTGATTGCTGTATTTTAAAGCGATATGGAGGAGATCAGGAGGAGAAACGGTTAGAGATTAGGAGGAAACTGCGGCTCTGGCTGAGCTGTGATATAAACTAAACACTATTGGCTATTTTAAAAAAGGGGAGGAGCTGTTTGAAATGCCCCACCCTGTCTTCCTGTTTCAGTGGAAATTACATCAACAAGATTGAATAATGCTGCGCATTTCAAGGCACTTCAGTGGGTCTTCAACAGACAGGGCGGGACATATCGTTCTCTATCCCCTATATAGTGCACTATGTGCCATTCACCATGTAGAAAATAGTAAATGTGTGAACAAGTGACTGATTTCAGCCGCAGCTTCAGCGTCTGTTTATAATGTAGGAGGTGGGGCTTCAGATTCTAGAGAGCATTTGATTGGACAGAAAATCTGATGAGAAGCTGATTTTTGTCATTGTTTTGGTGCACACTACCTTATAGAGAACAGTAAGACTAACGTATTCATACTATAAAAGCCATAAACTTCCATTTTGATTTCATGGGGACTTACAATAAAGGTTCTTTATTGGCCTCTATGGTGAAGAACCTTTAAAATCTACGGAACCTTGGAGTTTGAAGGTTCTTTAGATTATTAAAATGTTCGTTTTTTAAGAACTGTTCACTGAAAGGTTCTTCAGTGACACAAAAATGTTCTTTATATGGCATTGCTTCAAAAAATCCTTAATTTTAAGAAGTGTAAAGTTGGAAAATGTGCTTAGAGTTTTAAAATGTTCGTCACGTTAAGAAAAAATGGTTCTGTTCACTGAAGAAGAAAAAAACAATTCTTAAATGAAAAGTTCACTCAAAAATGAACATTCTGTCAGTTTACTCACGCTCAAGGTGTACATGACTTTCTTATTTCAGCCAAACACAATCACAGGTATATTAAAAATATCCTGTCTCTTCCAAGATTTATAATGTGTGAATAGAGCCTGAGTTTTTGAAGCTCCGAAAAGTGCATCCATCCATCATAAAAGTAATTCATACAACATCTAAAACATCTACCGCATGTCATTATGTGTAGTGAGTTGGCTCAAGTGATTTATGTTTCACACTTCAGAACTTCCGTTAAGGGAACATAGTGAGCATCGATCGCCCTTCAAAGTGATATCAGCCAATCAGATGACAGCAAACCTGAGCATGTGCAGGTGCTCTCAGATTGGCTAAATGGTTTACAACATCATCAGTGGGAGATTTTAAAATGAATCATAGGAAATATTAATAATTTCAGTCAATCGACCTTCTTCAGGCTTACTTTAACAACTTTAATCTTAAAAGTATAAAGAAAAACAATGTTTGAATGGAGTCATGCAGCAGATTCTGCTTATTCTGGGCCTCAAAAGATTCTATATAGAACTCTATAGGGTTCTTGACTCAATTTTAAAGAAGCCTTTATGCCAAAAGGTTCTATAGGAGAATGATTCAATAATACTTTCATGTTTAATGGGTTATTTCAAAAATGTTCTAGCGATAAAGTATGTGCTGTTTAATTCATAAAAGTTAATAAAATAATGAATTAAAACGAACTAAATGAATTAATTCAAACTAAATTATTCAAATTTAGAATTCAAAAAACTAAAATATTAATAAAATATCCTTTACGATTCTATACAGAGCCTTTTCTTCTGAGAGTGTTGCATTGCTGGTGTTCTGCTGTTGTGAGAGAATGTTTAATCACAACACTGGCGTTTTGTCTAGATCTAACTTGTTTTAGCTAAGCAAAACGATTCACAAGTTTGGCAGCAATCAATACAGAAATTCAACAGATTTTCCAATTAAACCGGACGGAGACAGAGAGCGGTTTTCCTGGAACAAAATAAGACGAATGGTCCTGATTAATCCGCGGTTGATCATTAAGAAAAAACACCCAACCACAGCAGAAACAAAGTTAGTTAAAGCAAAGGTCAAGAAAAAAAGTCTAGTGCAAGCGGCAGCAGAAAATTTCCATTCAGTGCTGATTGTTTAGGTCTCGCGAGACGGCTGTTTACTGGCCATTCCTAATGGGAAATGTACTCGTTCCCAACACAAGAGGTTTAATTCAGATGAATAGGAGATCCTGTGTAAATGACCTGCTTTGCAAAACCTCACCACAATAGCATGATGCTTTGATTGCGAATATTCTGGAGAGATGATCTTAACGTCACATTCTCAGATGCACAAGCCACTCCTTGGCATTATGACTTTAGATATCAAAGTGTCTAAACAGCAACGCTCCCCTAAAGTCACTGCATATGATTCCTCCTCAAAAATGATAGCAAATAATATAAGCAAATGTTGAAAACTGAAATTAAAAATGTCAAGCCGGAAAGGGTTTCCCTCTGGGCATGAATTTGGAAAATGTTTCCCAAATGCTCGATATGAAGCATAAAATACTCACTTTAATTTGAGGCTTATTGACGCAGATGCAACGGTCTGATTCATCATTTGAATATCTCAGTAATAGGATCTAAATATCACAGAAAGACACTTATCCCAGCACTCAGGAACAATCTGGGGCAACTAAGCATATCGTGATGCAAATAGGTCACATTAATCTCACCAGCCATATCAAGATTCACTTCCCAGCTTCTCCAGCGCAGTGAGTCAAAGCAGTTTAACAGCATCCAAACAAGAGTAAATAAACACTGACGTGGCCAAAAGTGCTGCTGTGTGGTCTCGAGCGCAGTCTGGCGTTACTCGGGAAAACGCCAGGATTATAAACCTATTTTAGTGTCACGGTCGTTAATCAAAAGAATATGAAATGATAAAACACAGAGCGATTACTCAAATACTTTCCACAAATAGTTGGAACATGTTAAGCAGACGCACAAATCCCAGGTTTCTTTGAAATGAAAACCATTTGTTTATATATAATCCTAACCCTATATATATTTATATATACACTGTATTGCCGAAAGTATTGGGCCGCCCCTCCAAAATCACTGTGTTCAGGTGTTCAGTCACTTCATGGCCACAGGTGTATAAATCAAGCACTAGGCATGCAGACGCTTCTGCAAACATTTGTGAAAGAATGGGTCGCTCTCAGGAGCTCAGTGAACTCAAGCGTGGTACCGTGATAGGTTGCCACCTGTGCAATAAGTCCATTCCACACTACTAAATATTCCACGCTCAACTGTTAGTGGGATTATAACAAAGTGGAAGCAATTGGGAACAACAGCCACGAAGTGGTAAGCCACATAAAATCACAGAGTGGGGTCAGCACATGCTGAGGGTCACAGTGCGCAGAAGTCGCCAACTTTCTGCAGAGTCAATAGCTCCAGACCTCCAAACTTCTGTGGCCTTCAGATGAGCTCAAGAACAGTGCGTAGAGAGCTTCATGGAATGGGTTTCTATGGCCGAGCAGCTCATCCAAGCCTTACATCACCAAGTGCAATGCAAAGCAGTGGCCCCTGCCCCTTTAATCTTGAAAGTGAAAGTGCCTTGATGTCTTTATTTCTAGGAAATAACAAATTAAAAGTTTGCCCCTTTTGAAGTTGATGATATGCATTTATCAAAGGTTAAGTGCTGCCTCTTTCTGATGAGTTGTTGAAATAGACATTTGATCATGAGTTTCATACCTGTGTTGGACTCCATCTGTAGAAGGAGCCATTGCTATTTATGAAACAGCAGTGGACTCTGCTGGTCCTGTCGTGCATGTGCATCTCAGTATATCAAACTAAAGCTGCATCCAAATTCACCTACTTATACTAGGCCCTAAAAGTATGTACTATTTTTGTGGAGAAAAAGTACATACTTTTGAGTGTGTAGCAGAAGAGTAGACAAGTGTCCTGTCCAAATACGCACACTTGCAGTCTTGCCAACTTGAGAGCGCATGCACTCAACAGGAAGTAAGTGCTCAAGACTGTCCCATGTCCTAAAAATGCCAAGGTGCAGTGCCCGTAATGCACACGAATCCCACATTCTCGAATACCGCTTCGGAGCAAAGTGTTGCACATTTTATTGGTGCAAAGATGAGCGGGCTATGTGTATTATGTATAACATTTGCAACTGCTTTTTATCACAATTAGAAGCGTGTCTTCTGTTGGTTACATAGTGACTGCTGAACAGACATTTAGAAGTTTATTTTAAAATACTAGTATTGAAAATAAAAAGCTCTGTAAACACTTGCATTTTTTGCAACACTATAAGTGTGTCCCATCGGGTAATCAAAAGTTCTACACACACTTGCAGTCTTCACGCCTACTTGAACACTTGTGGGAAATACGCCATGTAAGTAGACAAGTGGTCAAGTGCAAAGAACACAAGTGTTGGACAGGGCATCAGGCTGCGTCCGAAATCACATACTTCCCTACTGTATAAAGTAGGCGAAAATGTGTGACAAAAGAAGTATGTCTGAATTCACAGTACTCATAAAAGAGTAGACAAAAAGTACCTGGACAACATACTACATGTCCATTCATTGGAAACTACTATCCCATGAGGCCACGGGAGAGGATTTATGAATGGCAGTGAAGCACAAAGCTAGTAGGTCACATGACAATTACATTCAAACTATATAGAACGTGCTTTAAGTGATTGTGGAGTAATAATAATAATGAATAGACTTTATTTTATATATATTAGATTCTCAAAGTGCTGAACACAAGATAAACAATACATGAAACAATGAATAAAAACTAAAATCAGCAAGCATAGGCCTATGCTATTCTAAAAAAATATGTTAAGTTGATCTTTAAATATCCCAAAAGTCTGAGCTTCCCTAAGTTCAAGAGAGAAAAAGTCACCCATAGATTTAAGCAAGTTTGAGGAACAGCCAAGAGATCAGATTGTGAAGAGTGCAGTCTACGATTTGGGACGTAAGGAGTTAGTAACTCGGATAAATACTGTGGAGCTAGGCCATATAATGCTATCAGCATCATGGTTTTAAAATCAACACGGATCCTGGCAGCCAAATTTTGTACACGTTGCAACTTGTTAAGAGTAAATTTAGATACTCCAGCTAAAACGGCATTAGTCAATCTGACAGACAACAAAATTTAGCATAGGACGCAATCTTGCTGTATTTCTGAGGTGAAGATGTTTTAACAGTGATTTGTACATAAGGATCACATGTAAGACTGGCATCAAAGATTATCCTCAATATTCTCCAAAACAGAGCCATCAACAGAGTCAGTGAACCAGCTTCGGAAAGTTTGTAGAGGGAACCAAGTAACATAACCTCAGTTTTACTACTATTCAAACTTCAAAAAATTGGTATTCATCCGTATCTTGATCTCAGAAACGCTATCAGAAAGAAAGCAAACATCCAGGCTTAGAGTGTATATAGAGTATCATCAACATAAAAGTGATAATGAAGGATATTAAAGAGTAAAGGTCCTAACACTGAGCCCTGGGGAACACCGTGAGTACCGGACCTGTAACCACCTAAGGCAATAAACTGGGAAGGGTCAGTAAAATAGGATTTAAACCAGTTTAAATCTGCCCCTGAAACAACAAAAGCACTTTCAATGCGAGTAACTAAAAGACTATGATCAACAGTTTCGAAAGCGGCTCTGAGATCAAGAAGGATGAGAATGGAAATAGTGCCAGAATCAGGAGCCAACCCTGGCAAACCTTACCAGAGATGTTTCAGTACTGTGAAATTTCACAAAAACCTGACTGAAGGGGTTCAAAAAGATTATTAACTGTAAGGTGGTTATACAAGTGAGAGGCAACATTGAGTACTTTTGCCAAAAAAATGGAAGATTTGAAATGGGGTGGAAAAAGTCGTTCTTTTCTTGGCACAGGAGTTACAGCAGGAATTTCTAATGCTGTTGGAACAAACTCAGACTGCAATGAATCATTTATTATACTGAGGAAAGTACAGGGCACAAAACATCAAAGCAAGACTTAAACATATTGGAATAGGGTCAAGCAGGCAAGTGGTAGATTTCATACTTGATACCTCCCTTTTAAGAGCCTCAGAATCAAGCTGTGAGAAATTAGTGAGACGAACATGACTTTAAAAGAGCAAATGAGTCTAAATTAGTAGCAAGTGCATTATTTGACTGTTTTTGAATAAGTATATGTATTTGAATAAGTAACACCAAAGACTTCATAGGAAGATTACTTTTGAATGGGAGAAAGTGCAATGCCCAATATGGCGAATAAGCCCTGCCTTCTGAATGAAATTGCCAGTCGTTGATTAGTAAAGTCATGGTGTCACTGCAGCTGAAGCTCCGGTTGCTATAGAAACAGTCAGTGTGCATGTGCATGCACATTAGCTTTGTCCAGACTGAAAAATGCTATTTTTTGTCATGATTTGAGCATTTAGAAAGTGATTTCAAATAATGAAATTTAATCATAAGCTAGGTGAACCGTTTTGGAGAATTTGAGAAGTTTCCCCATTCACAGAGATAGGAGCTGCACATTTTACGCTGAGAGGTGTTTCAAATATGGCCGCCAAGTGAAATGACTTGTCTTAAAGGGACTTTGGTAATAGAATAGCTGCAGTTACGTCCACTGAATGGCAAAAAGACTGAGCAGCAGCATTGGTTTCATGCGTGAATGCCGTGAAAAACACAAAAAACACATCTAAAATGGGAAAGAGCTTTGACTGTAGAAAAAGATTTGACAAGAAATCTGAGGTGTATTTTTACAGACTGCTGAAAAATACAGAAAAGAGAAGCAAATGGATCACTGCAATTCAAAGAAACAACTAGACTCCAGGCAGCAAAACGTGGATTTGCAGTGTCATTTTGTCTCAATATGTTGAATTTTGGGGTAAAAATATACTGTACTGACAAGTCATCAATTAAATATTTACCATCATTGTGCCTATTTTGATGTTTTTGAATAAACACTGACACTATACAAGTTTTAGGGCTGGACGATATGATGATACACTATATTGCCAAAAGTATTGGGACACCCCTCCAATTCAGGCATTCTGATCACTTCATGGCCACAGGTGTATAAATCAAGCACTAGGCATGCAGACGCTTCTACACACATTTGTGAAAGAATGGGTCGCTCTCAGGAGCTCAGTGAACTCAAGCGTGGTACCGTGATAGGTTGCCACCTGTGTAATAAGTCCATTCCTGAAATTTCCTCACTACTAAATATTCCACACTCAACTATTAGTGGGATTATAACAAAGTGGAAGCAATTGGGAACAACAGCAACTCAGCCATGAAGTGGTAGGCCACGTAAAATCACAGAGCAGGGTCAGCGCATGCTGAGGGTCACAGTGGTGTAAAGCACGCCACCACTGGACTCTAGAGCAGTGGAGACGTGTTCTCTGGAGTGACCAATCACGCTTCTCTGTCTGGCAATCCGATGGACGAGTCTGGGTTTAGCAGTTGCCAGGAGAATGGTACTTGCCTGACTGCATTGTGCCAAGTGTAAAGTTTGGTGGAGGGGGGATTATGGTGTGGGGTTGTTTTTCAGGGGTTGGGCTTGGCTCCTTAGCTCCAGTGAAAGGAACTCTTAATGCTTCAGCATACCAAGACTTCATGCTGTTCATGGCCCCTTCCTGTTCCAACATGACTGCGCTCCAGTGCACAAAGCGTCGGTCCATAAAGACATGGATGAGCGAGTTTGGTGTGGAGGAACTTGACTGGCCTGCACAGAGTCCTGACCTCAACCCGATAGAACACCTTTGGGATGAATTAGAGCAGAGACTGTGAGCCAGGCCTTCTCGTCCAACATCAGTGCCTGACCTCACAAATGCACACAAACATTCTGATAAACACACTCATAAACCTTGTGGAAAGTCTTCCCAGAAGTTTAAGATGTTGCAGCTGCAAAGGGTGGGCCAACTGTCATTAAAGTTCATGTGCATGTAAAGGCAGCCATCCCAAAACTTTTGGCAATATAGTGTGTATAACAATGATAAGTGATCACCTGGATTTAGACCTACCTATATTGTATTTATATAAAGCGTTCACAGGCAAATTTGCTTTATGTATTTCTCCTGCATTAAAATCAGGCTCATATAAACATCAGGAAACACAAATCCTGGCTGCTTGTCAATATCCATGGATCACTGGATCTTTGTTAAGTTGTATTCATACTACACCCATTCATAATATATAGAACACACTTTTTTAGCAGTTTGTGAAGCAATTAGTCTACTTATTCAAAACAAGTAACTACTCAAGAGAGTGTGATTTCGGACACAGCATTCAAATGACAGAAAACTGATGCTCTTAGCAAATGAAGACTTTATTTGTGCATCTTTGATGACCATAAATGTTAGTTCCCAGAATGCAAGAGCAAAACGTTGAAGCTGTAGCCGACTTGACAAATACAGTGAATCCTTGTAGTGCTACTCTTCAAAAACGTTGACATTGCAGATTAATCTTATATTTTGATATACTTTTTTCTTGTATATAAAATAAACATTTTGTTTGCAAATACATTATGACGCACTTCATCAAATGACATTGAATTACATTAATAGATTATATGACAGCAGATTAATAACATTCAGACAAACGCAGCTGATGTTCAAGAACTGTAACTTCAGACTCAATGTGCAGGAAATAATCATTTCTATGAGTTAACCTGATTCAAAACAGGTCGGCTCATATAAAACCAATCAACACATTTCAAATCAGGCTCCAATATTACATGACCTTTACACCACACAGAGAGGTAAAGTCTATGCATTTACCATAGTAAATCAATGGCTTAATTATTGCTGTAATTTAAGAATGATCCTGTTTGAAAGGTTCTGTTCACGATAAAGTGCTTCAAATGGCTTCTTAAATTTAATGAGGAAAGACTATAGGCTACATCCGGGTTTAGAAACAGAAGTTATGAAGATGAAAGCTCTCGAGTATATTAGCAGGATTGGAACAGGTCGCCTTGTATTTGGTGTCTTTTGGTAAAATAAATAACAGCACATAATTCATGCACAGTTCAGTAAATGGTTTTATAAAGTCACTTGATTTAGGGTTTAAGAACAGTACGCATGTTACAGTTCTTCAGTCAAATATTCATGTTCAACAACCTCAGAATAAACCCTGAAACAGAAGCTGAAGATTACAGTCATTTCAACGCCACCAAACAAAATGAGATAAGACACTGTCATGTGAAAGTGGCTTCATGTACAGGCATATATCTTTTACGTTAGTTAGTCGCTTCCCGGCATCACAAATAACATTAAAGTGTCTGGAGTGAAAAGACAAGAGCATGAATGATCAAACCACCTGAAGCCATAAATACGCTTTTATGATTACAAACAGCACGAGGCATAAATCCCATCTGAATCGGCATGATCACACACAAAGTTACAGCATGCACAACAAAAAGGCAAAATAATGTAAACTCACAGAATCGTCCATGTGCTTGATGATAAAACCGTAATAAACTCTGACAACAGAAGGCAAAACAAAAGTAAACCATTGTGAACTGACCATCATATAAAAAGGCTTTACGGTGAACATGAGTAGAAAATTACACAACAGTGCCAAGAAATTAAAAAAAAACAAAAAGCTAGCACACTTTAAACACAGAATACCATTAAAACAAACTCATCATTGGCATTCAGCTTCATGTCAAAGACAAATAGAGCTTAAAGGAATATTTCACTCAAAAATGTCAATTCTATCATCATTTAAAATCACCCTCATGTCGTTCAAACATAGTCAACTAAAAACTGAAAAAGGTTAAAAATATTTGTTTTCATTTCAGCTAGTTCAGCAACATTTCAATTTAGTTAACTTGATGTACTAAAATAACTAAAGCTAAAATAGAAATTAATAAAAACTATATAGACAAAAAAATAATACAAAAACACAATAAAATGACTACAATCTGAAAATGGAAAATATAAAAATGAGTGCTGTCAAATCGATTAATCGCGATTAATCACGTCGAACTTAATATATTGTAAACAAAAACTGTCTGTGTGTGCGTATACACTGTATATAGACACACACACACACACACACACGCATGTATATATATATATATATATATATATATATATATATATATATATATATATATATATATATATATATATATATATATATATATATATATATATATATATATGTATATATATATATATATATATATATATATATATATATATATATATATATATATATATATATATATAAAAATAACACACACACACACACACACACACACACACACATATATTGTGTAAATAAAAACAAAAATGTTAGATGTGATTAATCGTGATTAATCGACTTGACAACACTAATAAAAATGAAACTAAATATTAACTAGAATAAAACAAAATCAATAATATAACTATAATTGCATCCAAAAAAACATGATCCTCTGGAATATATACGCGTGTGTATGTGTAAACAAAAATCGATTTGACAGCACTAATAAAAATGAAAAAATATTAACTACAATAATTAATGAAATTAATAATTTAACTATAATTGCATAAAAAAAAAACACATGCGTCTCATACAGCTTTATACAGCATTAGTTTGAGTAAATAATGACAGAATTTGTATTTGCGGTTGCCATATTCCTTTAAATGTTTCCCCCTCTCCTCTTTAATTCGTGAACACTGCAGTGCATGTTATACATTAAAACCCCACAGAGGCGACTCGCCCGCTAACTCGCCGTCCTGTCCTTCTACGCCTGCGTCGCAAAACGACGGCTGTGAAACATTCGTCGAGCACAGCAGACACCCCTTCAGTCAAGTGCATGACACTGATGAGCGCGTCCAGCAGAAAGGCAGGAGAGAGGACAGCCGGTCTTTTCAAAGGCCAAACAAGCTAAATAATTGGTCAGGTAGCATTGTAATACTTCAAAGCAGAATATAGACATCTATGGACCTTTAGAGTTCACATAAAATATATAGATGTGACTTCACCACATCTAGAATAAAATAAGACTAATCTACTCCTTGTGCATGCAAAAGAGATTCTGAATTTGATATATTATTTATTCTTTTTAAAATATGCAATGCACCTACAGAGCCGGATGTGCTCCGGTGTTTTGATACTCGTGATGCAAAGGTTTTAAAGGGAATAATTCAACACACTGCTTGAACTCCAGACTCTGCATAGTTCTTTCAGGATACAATCACACCGTGTTCCCACTGGCAGTGATATATGTGTGAAGGCTTTCCGGAAAGTGTCCAACTAATCCACGCAAACATTAGAAATCCGTTTCCATTTACGCAGCTTAGTATGGAAGGCCATATCTGCCAAAAGACGGGGAAAATCATGATTGGGTAAATCATGATTGTGACATAGACACGGAAATATGAATAATAAAAGAAATAAAAAAGTGAAATTCATAATTACAATATAAAGAGACACATTTATGACATTCAAATCAACTTTTTGTGTCTATTTTTGACTCATAATATTGACTTTTTATCTCACAATTATGACTTGGTACATCATAACTCATAATTTACACTTTTTAATCTCATAATTATGAATTAGCACATCATAACTTAGATTTGGTACATGTCCTCTTTTTATCATAATTATGACCATTTCATAACTTTTAATCACAATGACTTACATGTCATAATAACTTTGAATTTGTCATAATTTCCACTTTTAATCACATAATTATGATTTTTTTTTATCTCACAATTATGACAACTTAAATTTGTTATAATTTCCACTTGATCACATAATTATGACTTCCTATATCATAACTTTGGCTCTCACAATTATGGCTGTGTCAAAATTTCCACTTTTTATATCATAATTTTGTCTTCATCTCATAATTATATATTAGTATATTAGTTAGTGTGTCAATTTTGACCATGAATATGCCATTTTGTCAGAATCTTTATCATAATTTTAATCTTACAATTATGGCTCAGCACATCATAACTTACTTTTTGTCAGTTTCCACTTTTATATCATAATTGTTGCTTGGAGTGTCATAATTGTGCCTTTTTATTTCAAAAATATGAGTGTCAATTTAGATTTTTCTTGTTAATTTTCACTGTCATTATGACATTTTTGTCATAATTTTCACTTTTTATCCTGACATTTTTAAAATCACGTAATTTTGATCTTACAAAGTCATAACTATCTTTGTCAGTTTCACTTTTATATCAATTCTGGCTTAGTGTCGTAATTTTTTCTTCATACATTAGAGTGCGAGTTTCGACTCAATTTTGAATTTTGGTCCACTTTTTATCTCATAGTCATGACTTCGTGTGTCATCATTTCTACTTTTCGATCTCATAACTATGACTTGCGTTCTCCGTTTCAATATGGGCTTCCAATCGTAAGACCTCAGATACAATGTGGAGTGTTGAAATTAGCATATGGCTTTGGTTTATGAAATAATGACATTTTGCATGAACTCTTCCTTCAAATCAATGTGTGTTGATAGGATGGTCCAGATCTTTTTCAGAGCGGTCAAAGCGCTTGAGTGCATTTAAAAGGAATAAAAGCTCATTAGAGGAAAATGTATATAAAGTATGAGCAAAGAAAACAAAACAGAATACATGATCACAACCAAGCAAATTGGTCATGCAAGTTTTTGGTGTAAAATAAAGTCTTTACATATGCAAATCTCTTTGTGCAGAGTCTCTAGCTCCTCCTCAGGTTTGTTTTGTGCACTGTAAATAGAGTGAGACTTGAATGGTCCTCCACCTGTGGTTAGCGCGTCAGCGAAATAATATTCCAGAGTGATATTATAATTAGCCAGAGTAATTATGCACCATCTGACTGATAAATATAAGAAAGGCCATAACGTGACCAGTTTCATATTGCTCCTGATAAACAAATCCATAGAGGTAAAACATAACTAGGTGATACTCAAATTTATGAACAAACGACAACAGAAGCGTTTCACCTGAATATAGAGTGAGACTGAACAGTGCGAGAGCGTTTGGTAATGCATAGATCTGTTCCCTCATGCGGAATATGATTATTCCACCGTAAACGCCAGAGCGGCAGCATTTACATGCTGACACGAGATCAAACCAGGCGTGACGTGACCAGCAATAAACAAACCAATGAGATTCCACTGGGGCTGAACGACAAAATGTTCCGTCACTTGTCACTAGCTGGGATTAAAACATTTGAATCGCATCATGCCTGGTAAGGACACTGTGTCCCATTCACACCAAGTACAAGAACTATAACGATAACTATCCAGGGATGGGATCTTTCCATATTTTACGACCTTAAAAATATTTAAATGCACGCATCTACGAGAGACTATTAGCATGTAAGCTATAGCGCCAAACGTGAGTAACTCACCAGTTGCCCAATGCTCAGTAATTATTTAATGTGTTTTAACAATGCATGGTTGTGAGAATGTTATATAGCTTAGTGTGATCATCAAATCGCAACAGTTGTGATTATATAAATATATCATCTGATGCGCAGCATGTTGCAGAGTAAAGCACAGCACTGTGTTCATTTTCAGTAGCGATTCACAGTTAATGCTACTCTTCAAGTGCTGTGTGTGTTTGAGTCGTAACCATCTTCCCATAGTTTTCCACCAAAATAAAAGCTCAATTGGTTTAATGTTTGAAAGCAAATAAATTAAGGCAGCCATAAATGTTAGTACTGTAATTTTACTGTTGTTCTTTAAAATAAATGATAATAAAATAAATGACAATGACAACAATTCTATTAATAATTTAATTATAACATTGTATTATAATGCAAAATATTATTATTAATATTATGATTATTAAATACTTGATTAGTCAATTTTACAGTATGTATTAAAGGTGCACTATGTAACTTTTCCGTCTGCTAGAGGTCGCCTATTCAAAACAAAGGCGTAGTTTGATGATGCCAAGCTTGAGCGCAGAATCTTGGGACATGTGGTCTTCACCTCACAGCCGGTGGGAAAGAATCGGGATAGGACTCGGGCAGAAATCCTGTTCATGGATGTGATTATTAACGTTACTGTAGTGTGAAGCGGAGCGGGACCGAGTGTTGTGGAGCTGAGCGAGGCCACCGGAGCGATTGTTAATGAGATGAACGCGACACACGCCTCGCGACTTTTATTATGCCACAGTCACCGGCGCCATTCCCGCTTCTCCGGTCATGAGTATGAGGGAACGCAGCTCTGTTGATCATATTAGACACATCTGAGTGTGTTGAGAATGATGTTATGATGTTACTCTGTGCGTTCGCTCGCGGCTGCTATGACACTTGTTCACACCGCAATAACACCGCAAACCGAACGCAGATATGATGTCATCGACAGGCCACGCCCTCACACGTCCCGGTTCATTGGGTAAAATAGCAATTTATCACGATTTACAAATAGTTGGAAACATTTGGGATATTGTAAGTACTCAACTGAACAAAATACATAACACTGGCCTAGTGGTTTTTGGATATTTTACTGAAAAAAATTTTACATAGTGCACCTTTAATAGTATGTAATTCAATAAAATATATAATTTTTAATAATAATAAAGGGTTCTGGTTTTCCTCCTTTTTTGTCTTCAGCTGAACAAATGACTGATTATATTATTATCCACAGCAACACACAATAATGTTCTGTCGTTGATTTTATTATCTGCAACTATAAATGCTCAAGCTCTTTAAAATGGTGGATTCTGATTGGCTATCAGCCATCAAAATCGTTCAGAAAGTGATTCTAACGATCATCTTGCGATTGTTATTGTTATAGTTGTTGTGTGGACTCTGCTATACTTTTAAATTTAGAATGATTTTTAAAACTATATCTGTAAATGTTATCGTTATAAATACTGTGCTTGGTGTGAACATGCCTTTAGGCTTAACATAAAAAGAACAATGACAAGCGAAAAAAATAAATGGCTATTTTTGATCGCTCCCTTTCATTTTATTTATTTTGGTTCATCAACAGTTTGGTTTTCCTGACGTTCTCGTTTTGGCTTCCTATAGAATATAAATCTGTCCTCTTGTCACAGCAGTTACAGACCGCAGATACAATCTGAGAGGACGTCCTTGAGGAGACGGCCGGAGCTCGTTCATCCTCCTCACGACAGCCGTCTGCGCTCTCAGGGGAGGAAGGGCTCGTCCTCGTCTTCCTCTTCGGCGGCAGGGCCCGGGTCGCTCAGACAGCGCATGAGCCGTTGCTGCGGCTCCTTGTCGTAATCCTCGTCGGCCGCTTTGTCCTTTCTCTCCTTCACAGAAGAGGGTGCTTTCATCATCAGGCCGCCCTCCTCCTTGCTGTCCTTCGGTTTGCTTCCTTTGGTGGCGAACTCGTCCACCACGTTGACGGACTCTGGGCTCTGCGGTGAGGCCAGGTCCACTTTAATGGTGGGGATGCTTTCTGTGATGGACTTGATACCCCATGCTTGAGGGTCTGTATGACGGAAGAGACGAAATCTATTTCTTAATCAGTATTTTACTCCAGTGTTATTACTAAACAAAAATTTTATTCACTGAAACAAAGCTGATATTAAATAAAATATAAATATTAGATGAAAAACTTGGGATATTTCATTGGATATAAAAAATAACAAAAATATCCCATTGGCATAGTTGTTTTTCTCGTTGGAAGCAAAAATCTAACAATTTTATAAGGTTCATGCTTAAAACAAGAAAACTATTTATCAATATTTATCATTTAACAATCTAAAAAATAGTCTAGTCTAATCTAGTAAATTGTGCTTTTCAAGAAAATCTGAATTAAAATTAAAAATTTTATTTTAAATAAAAAAATATTTTTACTGGAAAATAAGACAAAAATACAGATTAAGAAAATGATTTGCTACAGTGCAAACAGTTTATGCAATAAAGATAAATATACTGTAATAAGGGATTCAAGATGGTTCTGATTATTGCAATATGATAAATTTCCCAACTTCTATAATTGCTCTTAAAGCATCTGATATCCCTTACAAAAAGGCACCATTGTTGTTATAGTTCATGCCAAAGTACTAGAGTTATTTGTACTACTGTAAATCAAACTACTGTTTGATTTCTTTTATGATGACAATGGAGGTTAATGTTGACCACAATTTTACTGTAATAACTTGATAGATGTTTGTAAGGAATATGGCTTGATTGCGCTGAACGTAGTTTAAATCTGCTGAATCAATAGGGGGCGCTGCGCAAGAACTGGAGCCTGAATGATTGTCGATTCACCGCACATTCAGTGAGGGGAAAGACCTGGGGCTGAACCCACTCAGAGCAACAGGATCCTAAAGTCATCTATCTGTGACACAGCAGAGTAAAGGGCCGGCTCACCTGAAGCCAGACGAGCTCGAGCAATGGTCGGTGAATCAGGAAGCGGAGCTGGAACAGTGAGGTGATTGTTCATCAGTGATATCTGTAAGTAGCGAGAACATTCTATTGTGATTAATAAAGCATAAAGATTAATGTTCTGGAGTTTTGGTTTATATTATGAGTTTTAATTAATAAGGCCATCGATAGATTTTTAGAAATGACACAACTTATCTAATCAGCTAATACTGATCATTTTGTTGTATCCAATGATGAATCAATCAATTGTTAACGTCAAACCTTCTTTTCCAGCTCTAACATTTTCTTCCGTTTGATGAGGATGTCGCTCCAGCCGTCCTCGAACTGATCAGCCACCAGTGTGTGTCTGTTGTACGAGCGCAGCTGAAAACACAGAAGACAGTCTAGTTTGATCTGAATTCGATGCAAAGCCTTGTTTGAGAATCTGAAGTGAAGTGCTGACGCTCACTCTCTGGCGGGTCCTCTGCAGGTTTGTGCGCAGGATCTTCCTGATCTCTTCTTCACGGGCCTTGGAGAGCTGCGGAAGAGCTCGATCCTGAGGAAGCTTCTTGGGCTGGATGTTCCTGGAAAACAAAGTGAATGCAGGAATAAAAAATAAAAAAAATCAGACCCATACATTCTATAAACATTCCATATACAGTAGTGGCCAAAAGTGAAGTGAACATTATTTGAATATTATTACAAATGTTGTAAGCATATTGCATAGTATTGCTAGGAGTCAATTGTTTTATTAGTGATAACATAATAAAATGGTTATAATTTTTGGGAAGGCTGTCATACAATAAATTATGAACATGCAAAAACAAGAGAGAACCTACGAATATTACAATAATAACAAATTATGTTGTAGTCAATATATGCTTTTTCCAGTTTTTTTGTTTTGTTTTTGCACAGTAAAATAAAACCTGTAGTTCGCCTTTTTGTCATATAAATACCAAATGTAGCGTTTTGTTCATCCCTCATATTTAAAATATTTAAAAATTATAAATTCTTTTCCTCATATTTTGATGGTTTCATTGAAATTGTAGGGACATTAAAAACAAATCTCCCCTCTGGACATCACTTTTGGCCACTACTGTATATTCTAGAAATTCCACACATTCTCTAAGTTTCAAACACATTCCAAAAATTCCTTTCAAAATTCTTTGCATTTAATACACATTCCATGAATTTCTCAAACTCTCCAAGCATGCATTTTTTAATTCCACACATTCTCCTTTCATTTTGACATATGAAACATAATATATAACTATAATCATTCTTTAAATTCAATGCACACTTTCTATGTGCATTCGTCACGATTCCATCTGCATTCCATAAATTCTAAAACAAATCCTGATGAAGCTCAGGTGGGTACTCACTGCATGGAGACGGTGGACGGCATGGCAGAGGGCAGCTTGGCACCGCCGCCACTCTCCACCAGCTCGATGGCCTGCTTCATCTCCATCTTGTGGTAGAAGGCAATCAGCTGAGGTTCCTTTGAGCGCTCACCTGCTATCAGGCACTTCTTCACGTACTTCTTATTGAACCGGTTCAGTCTAGAAATGAGAAGGTGACACTTTTGATATGATTGCTGGAGGATTATTTTTGTTTTCTGCAGAAGTCCAGATAACAAACCCCTGCCTCCAGCAACATTAGTGGCAGAGGAAACACTGAAACAGTGTCTGAAATCAGTGTGGTACTGTTGAGACGGGCACACACACCTTATTATTTCAATCAAACATGAACACATAGACATAATAATCATGCATAAGAACATACCATTTCAGATCAAGATGCATATAGTGCTAATGTTAATGTTCCAAACAAATATGAATGTTACGTCATTAATTCATTGTTTGAAAAAAGCACGGAAAAAAATGTGTAAAAAATGAAAGGGTCAACTATCACTTTAACATCCTCATTAAAATAGCTCAAAAGTATTTGTGCTTCTTCTAGCACAGTATATGAGGAAGAAAAGACTGTGAACTTGACCAAATAAACTAAAAACATGTCTGATTTCGATAGCCAAACAGGATTGACGTCACTCATTCAAAATCATAAAAATCACATCTAAATTAGAAGTCATTATTATTTCATAAAGAATTCAAATAAATCACTTTTTTTTTTTTTTGAGATTCATACGCACTTGTCTTTCCAGTGATGATGTCCATAATGTCCACAGATATCCTCAATGCCAGTAAGCAGATGGTCCAAAAACTGAAGACAACAAAATGAAAATGTGCACGCAATTAAGTAAATATAAAAGGAGAATATCTGGCAATAACGCTCAGATTGTCAGTTAAATAGCAAACAGAATCTACAGCTGAATATGATGTTGACTATGAGCAATAAAGTGGACAGCAGAGAGATTTCTGCCAGTCACTCAAAGCATTAAAGATGATGAAACTGCTCATGCAAATGGGTGTTTCTATAGCAACAATCTGTTTTATGAGTGGTGAATAAATGCCAATTTGTGGGCAAAATGTTCTGTACTGAGTTTTGTGGAGTGGATCCAAGCTCATGTCTGGCGTACAAACAGCAACCTGCTTTTTCTGATTGAAGAACATTCACATTAAACTCGTGAGGATGGAGACTTTGTAAACATTTAAGTTCATAATTCACTTTTCATTATAAATACACCAATCAGGCATAACATTATGACCAGGTGAAGTAAATAACGCTGATGATCTCTTCATCACGGCTCCTGTTAGTGGGTGGGATATATTAGGCAGCAAGTGAACATTTTGTCCTCAAAGTTGATGTGTTAGAAGCAGGAAAAATGGGCAAGTGCAAGGATTTGAGCGAGTTTGACAAGGGCCAAATTGTGATGGCTAGACGACTGGGTCAGATGCATCTCCAAAACTTCAGCTCTTGTGGGGTGTTCCCGGTCTGCAGTGGTCAGTATTGAACCGGCCAAAGGGTCATGGGCGGCCAAGGCTCATTGATGCACGTGGGATGCATGTGGTCCGATCAAAGTCTACTGTGGCTCAAATTGCTCAAGAAGTTAATGCTGGATCTGATAGAAAGGTGTCAGAATACACAGAGCATCTCAGTTTGTTGGGTATGGGGCGGCATAGCCGCAGACCAGTCAGGGTGCCCATGCTGACCCCGGTCCATCGCCGAAAGCACCAACAGTGGCACGTGAGCATCAGAACTGGACCACGGAGCAATGGAAGAAGGTGGCTTGGTCCGATGAATCACGTGTTCTTTTACATCACGTGGATGGCCGAGTGCATGTGTGTTGCTTACCCGAGGAACACATGGCATCAGGATGCACTATGGGAAGAAGGCAAGCCAGCGGAGGCAGTGTGATGCTTTGGGCAATGTTCTGCTGGGAAACCTTGGGTCCTGCCATCCATGTGGATGTTACTTTGACATGTACCACCTACCTAAGCATTGTTGCAGACCATGTACACCCTTTCATGGAAACGGTATTCCCTGGTGGCTGTGGCTCTTTCAGCAGGATAATGCTCCTGACACAAAGCACAAATGCTTCAGGAATGGTTTGAGGAGCACAACAACGAGTCTGAGGTGTTGACTTTGCCTTCGCCTCCATATTCCCCAGATCTCAATCCAATCGAGCATCTGTGGAATGTGCGGAACAAACAAGTCTGATCCATGGAGGCCCCACCTCACAACTTACAGGACTTGGCAGACAGCACACCTTCAGGGGTCTAATGGAGTCCATGCCTTGACGGGTCAGGACTGTTTTGGCAGCAAAAGGGGGACCAACACAATATTAGGAAGGTGGTCATAATGCCTGCAATTATGCCTGATCGGTGTATGTCTTGATGCTGTTTCGAGTTTCTCTTCTCTTTAGATTCTTATGAATTAATTTACCATTACTGCTTTACAGTCTGTATTACTTCAATTTACTTTTAAATCAGCAGAAATAATGAGAATGTATTTTGAATTATGCATTTGTATTAATAATTAGATTTTTTTCATGAAAATAATGTCACAACGCAAAAAATCATAGTGGTCCTAAAAATGGGCTTTATTATCTTTATGCACAGGGGTGCACATAAGTGGTACGCAGATGCGACCAAAATAAAAAAATGCACTTGGTAAATAAGTTCAGACCACTCATTTGCATACCGGTGACATGGTTGACAATTACCATTTTAAATTGTATTAGATTTCCATTTAAAATGAATGCATAATAAATCTGCTGGTTTCAGAGCAAAATGCAAAGCCGTGACATTCACTGACACGCTTCACTCGGCAGTGCTACAACCGACAGCGCATTTATTCCTGGAAACCCACCAAAATAAAAGCTTGCAGGTTTTAGGGTTCAAAAAAATAAATAAATAAATAAATAAATAAATATATTTATATTATTTTATTTTATTTTATTTTATTTAACACCTTATTTTTATTTTAAAATATAATTTGCTAGGTGCACAAGATTGAGGCAACGCGAGTGTGTGCACGGTTGCTTCCGCTTCATACGTCTTAGCGACGCTTGCATTTGGTGCAAGAAGATACTTAAATATGACACTGGGCTAGATGTATTATTGTGTATTGTGTACCTCTCTGTGTGCTAATTCAATGAGATACGCACGTGGGCATTCAATCTTTCTCCTGTTGATTCTGTGGTTCAGGCTCAGTGGTGATTCACAGTGATCTCTATCCATACAAAACACTCAAGTGTGTAACTTACATTTCCCGACATGTTGACTGTTGGGGGAAATAAAACTGCCTTCTCTTTCTGCATGGAACAACACCCAACCCTCATGGAAATCTTTGCTATTGTCAATCCTCATCGGGGATATGAATAAGCATGGAAATATAAGGACTCAGTGTATGATTTAGTAACTTTATTTGGTAACATTATTATTGCTAACGGTTTGTATTATTTAGTAGCATACGTAATTGAAATGCATATAATTCCCAGTGTTTGTACTTCCCCTGTGTGGGGAAATGTATTAATTACTGCATTTATTTTGTTCAAGTGAGATGAGTAAAGAGCATCTGTTGCATAGATCTGTCTGGTGTACAGACAGCAGCACATGCAGTTTTTACTACAAGTAATAATAAAAAAAAAGCTATATTAAACTGTTTGTGTTAACTACAGTTTAAAATGTAATCTTTTTACAGCCCTTGTTTTTATCTAAAAAGATAATTGATGCAAAGAAAACATGTAAATGTAAAATATGTAGTGATCATATTGATGGAGCAATTGATGTAGGCAAGTGAAAATATGCACAGAATTGAGAAAAGAGTTTTTGCAAACAACTCCCTAATCGTAGCTGTAGCTTTATAATTTACAGTAGCCATTATTGTCATGCGTATGCGCATGCACTAGGGCTGCACAATTTTTTCAATTTCTAAGTCCCGATTACAATTACGTAATAGTTCAAAGGTGCAATTACCAAAAAAAAAAAAAAAAAGGTCCACTTACATTGTTCTGCATGCTTAAGATGTATTTTTTCCTTTCTACATGTTAAGGGTTTTTCCATTGTTTTAATTTTAGTTTTAGTATAACACAATACCATGCATATTTTTAATCAAACCAATGTATAGTTGTGAGGCTTAATGCTACAGAAAGTTCTCTCATATAAACAATTTAGCATGCTATTCAAAACATCATTCAATGTAAATTGTGATAATCGTAATTAATAAAATCTCAATTACAATTTCAAGGGAATAATCGACAATTATTTGTCATACCTGTGCAGCCCTAGTATGCATTCATTAATATGACTGTGTGCTTTTAAATGCCACTGACTCAAATGATAGTAATATATATCTTAGAAGTATTTTAAGTGATATAATAGATTCTATAAAAACAACTATAAGAGATCATTTTAGTTTTTCTCCGGCACTGTGCATCCGCGTAAAGCAAAAGCGGAAGTGCCTATGCTCCACAATTGCTGATCAGAAATCCAACACGGCGACCAAGTGCAATTAGCCAATATTATTGAATCACACTTCATTTATTTAGACACCTAAAATGATTCTTGTCATTTCTAAAAATATCAAGCTGCATTTCTGTATGAAACTGTGGCCGTACCAGCACACAACCAGCAGGTGGCGCTCAAACACCTTCAGTAGTAGTACTGCACGTTACACAAACCCAAACAAGTCAACAAAATAAGTAAATTATTATAATTAACTCATCTAACAAAGCTGAGCTTGTTTTATTAAGAACAGGGCTGTGTTAATCTGGGTGGGACTGGCAGAATATTGAGACATAAAATCTTCCTGAATAACAGATGGGAGTAAACTCTAACCTGGGTGTGAATCTCCTCATTGATAGATCGCTTTGTTTCCTGTTTCTTCTTTACCGCCAGGAGGTCCACCAGAGGTCGAATGGTCATACCCTGCCAACACAACAAGAGAGGAGAAAGTGATGTATGCTTACAGATGGTTCTGTTTAAATGCAAACAAAACAGCTTCATTCATTCAATCTATGCAGTGTAACGTGTGTGTTTTAGGGATTTGATCATTCTTGTTCCAATTCTGATTCCCCCAAAAAATTAAACCCTCCTGACCACTGAAGGAACTGCAAGTCATGACTAGGGAACACACACAGTGGGTGGAACCTCCTGTCCTTCAACACCGAGCTGTAATTCATAGTATGTCCTCATTTGCCCATAGCATGATTTTTCATACTATGCTGAGCAATTGTGAAAGACAGGGGGCTGAGACTGTGATTGTGATTGCAGAGTTTATTACATTGCAGTTTAGGGTTTTTCCCTCAAGGTCAGATGCTAGCAGAGATCAAGCTACACTGCATGCAGCAATAGCAAATGCACCATCACATCTGACACTGCAAACTCCTTCCATCTTCCACTTCCTGTGAACAGCACAAAAACTATGCAGCGAGATCACGCTCATCTATATATATTAAAAAACATTATCTGCACCCTTATGCAGTGACCCCAAATAGTGAAAGTCACTGCATTAGATATAACTGCATTGCATTGCAATACAATACAATACAATACAATAGTCAGGTCTGCACTTAAAGACAGTGGCCCCAAATAGGTACACCTAAAAATAAAATAAAAAAAGAAGCAAAAACAGCTGATAAACTGTATAACAGTTTAAAAATTATAACATGAAATAATAATACTGCATGTACTTTGGTTTTCTTATTAAGAAAGTTTTGCTTTCACTTTAAAAAAAAGGCCTCGGTTTGATATTTTGATTAAATCTAATGCAGTCAAACATTTTGAAGTGTGGCATAAGTGTCTAAACACTTTTTGGGGTCATTGTATATCTGACATACAACTACAAAAAGACCACACATCACAACACAGATTATCACAAACGCCCCGAACGTAAAACACAAATAGGTAGGGGTGCTCCGCTTGATCGGCTACAGATCTCGATCGGCCGATAATCGCTTTGGGAGGATTGATCGGCGGTCTCTAAAAAGGCCAATCTCATAAACCGATCTCATGCTGATGACACACATAGACAGCACCTGCCGTGAGAGCTAGGGCATGACGTGTCTGTGTCTGTGTCTGTGTGTGTGTGTCTCCCCCCTTACCCTCTCAAAATGCGCAAATGGCTTCACATCAGCACATAACATCTGTAACTAAACAAACTAAAAATCAAGCTGCACAGCTGACAGTATTTGCCACTTGCACAATCGAGGCAGTGTCACAACGTCACTAACGTTTAGAATTAGCATTTTTTTAATGCCAGTGTTCAAACCACTCAGCACACGCGCGCTCTCCAAGAGACCGTGCGCTCATGCACACAATACTGGAACACAGGCCACCTCACAAAAAGCTTCAGTACAAAAATGCACCTGAAATGGTCAAATACACACAAATGTATGAAGGCCTACAAAATTACCGTCTTGCCGAGTATGCATAAACAGTCGTGAGTGAACGTTAACATTTGTGTAACTGCATGTAACCGTATCCATGCTTTCTGTCTTAAAGTGAAAGCAGTCGAATAGTCTTTTGTTGTTTGATTAACATTAATGACAATTGGCATCAGGGAAGAATATCCAATATTATTTTACATTTGATTCCTTATAAAATTTCTTTTAGTATTTCTTCCTCAATACTACTGTTAGACCTACCTGAATTTTTTTTTTTAATTTGTATATTTTTTCTATTTTATTTGTGCTACTGCTTGTAAATAGTTTTTGTTCTTATTTTATTACTGACTGTTTACTTGTCTTATTGTTTGAAATCAGGCGTGTGCTGTATGTAAGCTATTGTGCAACAATTGCCCCATTGTAAAAACAAAAATGCACTGCATGATCAAACATTTAGGTGAGATAATTATATAATTTTTTAAAGATTTATAATAAAAATGTCCCTGCCACAAGATTCACCTAAGAGGGGGATTCCCCCATAATTCAGGCCCTGAATGAATATCTAAAAATCCTGATTGGAGCATCCCTATATATAAATCTACATGATAAAAAGAAGGCTTCAAGTAGATTGGTTCCTGTGATCGATGATCGGTGATCAGCTCCAAAAATCCTGATCAGAGCACCCTTAGAAATAGGGTAACACAAACCTCGCCATTTGAGACCGTCTCTTATGTCCTTGTTCAAATGTGTGGATAGAGACACACCAGTTAAACCTGACACCGCTTGATTTCAACACCAGAAACATTTTCCACAATGGAGAGAAACTTCCTGAAACCTTCCACTGTAATGAACTCTCCAAAGTAAATCACCATTGGCACTGAGAAACCAAACACCCGGCTGTGTCACTTGGTGACGCATTAAAAGTGAGGGATTTACTGTATCACATAAACACTCATGAGGAGATTAGCGCTACAAAGCAATAACACGATACAATGACCCTAAACCACTCAAGATACGCTAAAACAACTCATACATCAGCCCGCATCAGGAAATCTACAACAGAAACATGGTAAGATTTGGATCGCACCATATCTGTGTACTGTACACGGAGTCTACGCTGGTCCTGCTCTTTTATAACACTGCAGAAAGACTCGCGTTACGGTATGAATCATTCAAAACATAAATGAAGAGGGTTACTTTCACCATTGCACCATGCACCTCATGCATATCTCAGAGCCATCAGGGCTCTTGCAGCTCTCCAAAAGAGCCGTCAGCTGAGATGGAATAAGGCCGTAAAACACTCACAGCAAAAGCAAATAGACGATATGAGACCGCTGGATAATCCACCACACAATAAAACCTGATAGAGCGTAAGGCTGTTCAATAAACAAGTCTGAGGCAATTAAGTCTGTATATTAACCAATGGACAGGTCCTGCATGGAGTTATTAAATTAGATGAAATTCCACACATTCAATTAATTTCAACAGAATTTTAACATAAATAATTTTGCTACCAAAAAAAAAAAAGCGTAGTACACTCATTTCCATTGAATATTTATATTGATTCTATCATATTTAAATCCATAACATTAATTTCCGTGCATTGCCTTTTTATAATTTAATTATTTTATATTTTACATTTATTAATATTATGATAATATATATAAAAAAAGTTAAATCCAAACAGAAATTCTTAAGAGTCTATGATTGGATCATTATTCTACACAAAATCTTGACCAAAAATGTACGCATCAAGAGGTGCATCAATGCATCAAGAGGTGATTATCCGGCTCAGAATCGGAAAGACGTGAGACTGATCGGCTGGTCACTGGTTCGTGGCCAGTTGATCGGTGCATCTCTAGGGAAAATGATTCTCCAGGCTCCCTCCCAACCATTCACAGTCTGAGCCTGATGAATCTTGACATTGTCATCCTGGAATATGGCCATGATGTGTCTTCCTACGTGGTTGTTTAAGAAATGAAAAGCTGCACTCCATCAATTAGGGTGAGAAGAACTGTTGTCAAACATATAACATGGAAACATAATCACTGAAATAATGATCCAATCATAGACTCTTAAGCATTTGCCTATTTAAATCCAAACAGACATATTAACTTTTGGGCCGGGCAGTGTATATAAATGCATGCATACACACATTGTCTACATATAAACAATGTGTATCATATTGAATATAGAAAAGTATGCTGATGCCGTGTGAGCCAATGACAAGAGGTCGTACTGCTGGACACTGACCTGCACAAATACAGTGAAGAAGATGACTGTGATGATGGCAGTGAGGAACATTTTTCTCATGGGGAAGTGATCAGAATTGAGCAGGTAGACCAGGGAGAAGGCGATCGCTCCTCTCAGTCCACCGTAAGCTATAATGAACTGGTCCTTACTGGTGAGTTTCACAATACGGAACTTGTTGATCACGAAGGTCAAGCCAATAACACCTTTGGATGAAGCAAAACGTTTAATTAAACACAAGCGTTGAAAAGTGTGCCAACATTCACATCCTTAGGGCATAAATCGAACAGAACTATTTCTTTAATTAGGCAAACTGTAATAATTAGGAAAGTGGTTATAACATTAATTAAAATCAAAGTAGTTTATGAACTACTTAAAGATGATGGACCTTCACTGAACCCATGACGCAAACACACAATCTCAAATCACACCCCAGATACTGGTGTGAGACATACTACATATGAGCTGTGAGTTATACTTCTACTGAAATCTAAAGAATAATTCCTGTTAAATCCAGTTCAGTAGGTCACACTAACTGTGGTGTCCCTTTACTCACCCAGAACACGAGCCACTAGGGAGAGAATGACCGTCATGATGACGAAGGTCCAGTTCCACTGGTGCGGCCCGACCACCGTCGACACTCCCAAGAAGATAAAGATGAGAGTGTCGCTTACGCTGCTCCACATCTTCAAGAAGTACTTGATGGTGGTGTGGGATTTATGGGATATGTTGGCCTCCACGTAGGGGCGCGTGACGGCACCACATGCGATTAGCCTGGAAACAGATGATTCGCCTACGTTATTGATCTGATAAACCAGGCATTTTGGTGAGCCAGTTTGGGCTGGGCGACATGACCTTTTGTCACAGATTACAGAATTACTTTTCCATTTCATTCAATGTTAATATTTAAATCACAACATTCATTTCATACCATTAATGGAGGATTAAATTAAAAATGGTAAAATGTTATGTTTCCCATCTTTATTGATTCTGTTTTAAAATCGAATACAAAATCATCAACAATGGTGTCTAATTAAATAAATTCATAAAACCTACAATTTAAATCACTTAATTAACATGTCTTAAAATTAGAGCCCGACCGATTTATCGGTCTGCCGATTTTATCGGCCGATATGAGCCCGTTGCAGATATATCGGCATCGGCGTATATGCTGCAGATATGCCACCAATATGAACGAGCGCCCTCGCATCTCACAGCGCGAATATTCACACAAAATGATGTCAAAATGCCTGTCTTGTCGATTATCATCGTGAACATAGTCAGTTATGTCTTAAGTGAACGTAAACATGAAATTTGCCACTCAATGTGCCAAGTTTCATGGCCCACAGAATATCTTGTATGAATATCTGAACATGCAATATATCAAAAGAAAGAACAGACCCTCTGTTTTATTCTAGCTTCATGCATTCGGTTTTATCAACACTTGAATATGGGTAAGTTTCATGAAAAAAGCAACATTTTGAGAAAAAAGCTGAGAAAAAAAAAACGCTACTAACTTACAGATGGGATTCAGAACAATGATCAAAACACAGATGGAGTAGATGGAGTCCATCAACACCCCCAAAGCTTCACAGTCCTAGAACTCGTCCTGGGTCGACATATCATTTAGTAACTTTAGGCAGTTTTGATTTAGATGCGGTTTAATGTTGATGATCGCATTATTTATCATATGCATCTGTTTATATGAGATCGCTCGTTTCTGCTTCTTTTCCTGTGTTTTGATCAGGAGATTTAGTACTCGTTCAGAAGATGTGTAATAGCGACCCCTACCGTATGACAGTGGAAACATGGAAAAATCTCAACAATGGCAGGGAAGCATTCTCATAAAAGACGAGATAAGACTTATTTATTATAGATAAGAATAATTATACAGTGAAGATTATAAAGTGATATTTTGACATTTTCATCACTATTTCTGTACCTAAAAATCTAGTTTAGACCTACATGAAAAACCTGAGAAGAACTGTTTATTTCATTTATATGTTTGTTCTGTTGTATTTATGTACAATGCATGTATATTATGTATATACTCTATTGTATATACAGTACCAGTCAAAAGTTTGGACACACCAATGGGAAAGTGTGTACTGTACTATAATATACACTGTATATATCAGTATTATTAAAACATAATATTGTATTATTATTTCTTTTATTATTAATACAATTTATTTATGAAAACATTAAATAGTATTATTATTAATTTTATTACGTCAAGTACATTTTACTGTATAATAAATTCCAATTTATCGCCCAGTCCTACAGACAGTTGAACTTTGGGGTCAAAGGGTGGTTGAATTTTGACAGGACCTTGCATTTTGCTCCACACCAGCAATTTGCATAACTTGCAATAATTAATCAAAATACATAAGCATATGCCCTTGAAAGTGAACATCTCAAATCACCATCATTTAGTCGACATGTGAGGAACTAATTCCACCAACAGTCCAGTGTAAAAGGCAACCGCCTGGTCATGACAACTTACAATTAGCTGAACCGACTCGGTTTTATTTAAAAGTGGAGCAACTACACTATTATGGATGTGTGATTTAATAGCTAACCACCTGTTAAATGGATGACCCGCTATAATACACAGTTAAACCGAGTGCTGATTGCGATCACATTATTGGGGTTGATCATTTTAAGCCCTGTGCTAGTGAGGCGGCTCCTCCTCCTCTGTCATTTGTTCCTCTTTTAAAAGGGAAACTCCGTGACAACACATCCTGTGACCGCACTGAGGAGTAATGTTTTGCATAATAGGATATTTCACAGCTCAAAAACAAAAGAAATGTGCTTTTTAGAGCAATAAGAGCAATGAGCCATTAACAAATTGGGTGGTGTCCTCATGTCTTGTGCCTTATGTTTAAACAAGGGGTGAAAAGTACCCTTTTTAGTCATGTCAAAGCAAATGCATGAAAAAAAACTCAAAGTCCTGCAGCTCAAAGAGTATATAAATGGCGTTAGCAATGCTAATGCATTGCATAGCATTGCCCAGATAAAGGTTTCTGAAACACCCAATGGTGCAACATGGACACATCATCAGTGAGAAATCGTGCACCATGCCGTTTACATCCCACCGCAGGCAGACACAGCGCTGGCTTTATCTGGCCTTCATGATGTTGCCAGCGGCGTCATAAACCAACATCCCGACGCGGCATTCATTGTCGCGGGCGATTTTAACAAAGCAAACCTAAAGAAAGTCCTGCCAAACTTTCACCAGCACGCCTCCTGCCCCACACGAGCAAACACACTGGATCACTGCTACTCCGTTTAAGAACGCCTATAAAGCGCGGTCACTTCCAGCGTTTGGCAAATCGGATCATGCCGCCATTTTCCTCACTCCCGAATACAAACAAAAGCTCCTCCAGGAACCCCCGGTGAGGCGGGAAGTTAAGCGTTGGTCACCCCACTCAGAGACCGCGCTACAGGCAGCTCTGGGCGATGTGGATTGGGACATGTTCCGAGGGAGTTCAGTTGACGTAAGCGAGTTCACAGACGTGGCGCTTTGCCTCATCAACACGCTTACAGAGCAAGCCACGCAAACAATAACAATAACGTCCTTCTCAAATCAGAAACCGTGGGTGGACAATTCAATCCGGCGCGGCAGTGAACATACGCACTGCTGCTTACAACGCCGGTCTCCATTCAGGGAATATGAATGAATACAGATCGTCCTGCTATGCTCTCAGACGAGCAGTTAAAGCCGCAAAACTCCGTTATAAAGACCGAGTGGAGTCTCATTTCCAACTCAACGACTCGCGCGCATGTGGCAAGGTCTGAGGTCCATCTGCTCCTTTGGATCTAAATCCTCTGCAGAGGCAAGCGCTGATCCGTTGCTCGTGAACGAGTTAAACTCTTTCTATGCTCGCTTTGACTGTAACGCGGCAACGCGACTCCGCCAAGTGGCGCGTTAGAGGAAATTACTCAGAGCAGCAACAATCACGTGATCTCTGTCTCGGAGGATGAAGTTCGGAGAGCACTCAAAGCGTGTGGACGTCAGGAAAGCTGCTGGGCCGGATGGTATTTCAGGTCGTGTTCTGCGGTCCTGTGCTGATCAGCTCACCGGGTTGTTTACATCCATCTTTAATGAGTCCTCGCTACATCTGTGGTCCCCACCTCCTTCAAAAATCCACCATCATCCCTGTCCCTAAGAACAGTAAACCCTCTTGCCTAAATGACTATCGTCCAGTGGCTCTCACGTCTATAGTCATGAAGGTCTTTGAGAGACTCATTAAAAACACCATTTGCGCCTTCATTCCTGACACTTTGGACCCTCTTCAGTTTGCCTATCGTCCCAATAGATCGACTGAAGATGCCATCTCTCATGTCCTCCACTCCTCCTCACTCACATCGACAGCAAAAGTGGGAACTACGTAAGACTGCTATTTATTGACTATAGCTCAGCCTTTAACACCATAGTTCCCACCAAGCTAACCTCCAAACTCCTGGATCTCGGCCTGAATCCTTCTCTCTGCCACTGGATTGAGGACTTCCTCACTGGCAGGCCTCAGGTGGTGAGAATAGGCCAGTCCACCTCCACCTCCATCACCCTGAGTGTGGGAGCTCCACAGGGCTGTGTCCTGAGCCCCTGCTCTACTCTCTACACGCATGACTGTTTGTCCACACACAGCTCCACCTCTATCATCAAATTTGCTGATGATACTGTTGTCCTGGGCCTCATTTCCAACAACAATGAGACGGCATACTGGACGAGGTGGAGCATCTAACATCATGGTGCCAGGACAACTGTCTCTCTCTGAATGTTGGCAAGACCAAAGAAATGATTGTGGACTTCAGGAAGAGACAGCAACGGACATACTCCCCCTCATGATCAGCGGGTCACCAGTAGAGAGAGTGAGCAGCTTCAAGTACCTGGGAGTAAACATCTCCGAGGACCTGACCTGGACTGCTCACATTCAGACACAGGTGAAAAAAGCCAGGCAAAGACTGTACCACCTGCGCCAGCTGAGGAAATTCAGGGTTTCACCAGCTATCCTGAAAACTTTCTATTTAGGGGCGATAGAAAGTGTTTTAACTCAGTGCATCACAGCGTGGTATGGGAACAGCACCAGTCATGACCGCAAAGCCCTGCAAAGAGTAGTGCGCTTATCCGAGCGTATCTCAGGGTCAGCTCTCCGTCTCTGCAGGACGCCTACACCAAACGCTGCAAAGGTAGAGCTACCAAGATCATCAAGGACTCTAATCACCCTGCAAACCCTCATTTCACGCTGCTGCCATCTGGTAAGCGCTCAAGCCTGATGGCCAAAACTGAGAGACTCAGGAGGAGCTTCTTCCCCAGGCCATCAGACTCCTGAACTCAGTCACTTAACATCACGTGACTTCACGTCAGGATAAACATCGATACACTGACATTGCACTGCACTTTCTGTTCTCATTGTTACTGTGTAACAACCTGTCATAAACCTGTTTGCACATTATACTCTTTATACATTTGTTAACCACATATTTATAAGTCTACAGTTTACTCACTGCACAGTCTACTTCAATTATTTTATTCCACTTTATCCTTATTTGTTACCTTTTTTTTTCTCTTGACTTGATTATTTATAATTCTACAGATATAGACATATATATAGATATATATATATATATATATAGAGAGTACTTTTTTTTTATATCCTATTTCTATTATAATTTCTTCCTTGTGTTTTTAACTGTGAATTTGCACTGTCCATGGAGCGGACCTGTTTACATTTCACTGCCGGTTGTATATTCTGTATATAACTGTGTATGTGACAAATAAAACTCTTGAATCTCTTGAATTGGGTGTTTCAGAAACCTGCAGTATATCTGGGAATGAAATTTGCATTGTTAGCACCATTCCCAAATATATAGACGGATCACTTTGGATAAAAGCATCTGACAAATAGATAATTTGGGTGTTTTCAAACAGCCACAGAATAATAAAAAAATAATATGTTTAGGCATGTTTATAAAAGCTACTTAAATGCCCTAATTGGACTAAGGCCTAATCCTGGCTTAATCTAAACCCTGTCTGTGAAACCAGGCCATAGCGAATTACTGCTGTCTCCAGGCCTGTCAGAGCCTCAGACTCTATATATCATTCACTCTACCCTCACCAGGTCATAACCGAGAGCGGTCTTCAGCATCGAAGTATTGACCGAGTTCTGACAGGCATTTACTTAGGAGCCTCGAAGACGCAGTCAGTCTAAACATGTTTAGACTATACATCAAGTGTTGGCGACAAGCTGTTAAAATCACTGGATGCTTTCAAATCGGAGAAATGGCAGCCATGACCAGTTTCATCTGGCCCTGTTTATTGATTTTACAATTTAGTCAGAAACAGAAAAGGCTCTTGTGCAATTCAGTCTCCTGCAAAGGCACCTGACGCTTACTACTAAATATAAATTAAGCGCCTAAATCAACATGAAATATTAAAATTTACGTTCTTAATGCATGTCCCTTGCGTGTTATGCATGATAAATCTGTGCATGTTATTTCAAATAAAAACGTCTGTAATTTTCCGGCGAAATGTAGTAACTTCACGGTAATAAAAAGGAAAATAAAAGTATTAATTTTGCAAAATTCTTCAAATATAATAAGAATTCAGCTGTATTCATGGTGCATCAGCCACTGATATTTATTGGACGATTTATTAATTTAAAACCATCAGCATATCGGATATATGATATATGGGATGAAAAGTCCAGTATAACAAACCAATAGTTTATTAATAAACTGTGTGAAGGCACTCTGTGTGTGTGTGTGTGTATGTGTGTATATATTATATTATATTATATTATATTATATTATATATATATATATATATATATATATATATATATATATATATAGTATGTTGCATTCAACATTTTTCTCTGGGTAAGATAATTAAATACAAAATACTCGCTAAATTTTTTTATCTGTACAAAATATAGTTTGCCAGCATATATATTCTGATTTCAAAAATAACCTCTGAAGGTTGTCATGTTTAGTTTTTCTTACTTTGTGCCTCTCTTATAAATTGATTTTGTGGTGGTAATTTCCAGAAATTTTGCAATGTTTATGCAATTTTGCATCTAACATAATACATGTACCACATGTATTATGTTAGATGCACAATAGTCATACACGACAATAAAACAAACTAAATGCACAAATCTTGTTTATTTTGGTATCTTACTAAAAAAAGCTAGTCCAGTGGTGTACTGGGAAAAGTAAAAATCACAGCAATAAACCTAATGCCTAATATAAATAATAAGTTCTCAAATAATTAAGTAAATAGTCAGTAAAAAAATAAGAATTAATAAACAAAATGATAGGAGGACAAATACAGATTTAAGGTTTTAGATTTAAGTAGGCTATTGCTTGTTTTGTCCAGTTATTGTTTGATGGGTACCAGCTATATTAGGTTGCTTTCACTTTAAAAGACCTACAGTAATGCATGGTCCCAATATGGTCACATCGCAAATTTATTCACTCAAGACAAACATTTAGGCATAATTATGTGTGTATTTGATTTTGATTGTTCAAGGGCAATAAGCCAATAAATAGAACACATTTCTGTATACTCGCGAGCGCTGACAGGCGGCAAAACGCGTGCACAGGATCCTCAGCCAGTCTGACATCGGTCCGTGTGTCAGCAGCGAATTGAGTTCATGGTATATAACGCTTTTATTAACTCTTTTTTTGGTGCGTGTTATCGGGCATATCATACTTTTATTTGGTCATTCATCCATCTTCAGTAATCAATTCGCCCGGTCCTTGGCACTTACGCGAGACAGCAGGTGAGAAAGATTCGCTTTCACAAAGACCACACACTGCGCATGCACCACAACGTCTGTGCCCTCATGAAAACAATGCATTACAGCTTTAAATAAATTAGAGATAGTTCAATTAGATAATATTTATTTTTTGTGATTATTTTGCAGTGAAATGTCAAATTATGCAGGATCGCAAAAAAAGTGACATTTTGCTGATTTTGCGTTGCATGACAAAAAAAACCTAGAAAAACTAGCTAGTATACCTCAATTCATGTGTTTTTGAACTTTGCTAATCCATTAGCTTTGATAATCTTTATCTAGTAATCTATTTTAGTGACAAAAGTTCAAATAAGTGCGCAAGTGACAATATCGGTAACAGAATCGGCCAATAATTGTTTGTTAAAATCGATATCAGCCAAAAACAAAATCTTATCGGTGAAGTCATTATTCAGCTCAATTTAGTACAATGTTGATTGATTTTAGTTAATCAATTATGAAACCAACTATAAAGCAGCTCTACAGAACTTACGCCATGATGCCGGACAGATGGAACACCTCCGCGGACAGGTAAGCCATGTAGCTGTACACAAAGACGAACAGAGGCTCAATGACACGAGTGTGTGAGGTGAACCGTGACGTGAAGGCCGCCAGGAGGCCGTAGATGGCGCCTACCAAGATACCACCCAACGACACCACCAGGAAACACACGACACCCAGGAACACATCGGTGACAGTGATCGTACCCACTTTGGAGTACTCCTCAAACAGATGATAGAGCACCTACAGAGAAGAACAACAGGAGGTGTGCATCAGAAATAAACAATCCAGAGCATCAAACCACAGACAGCTTAATAAAAACATGACTTCCCTACTATATAGCATGTGAAAAATGTATAACAGAGTACTAGTATGTCCAAAGACATAATATTTCAAAAACAGCAGGTGAAAAATCCCTGAATGCCCATTTATATGGACACTTTACTTTACTGAGGCCACAGGAGAGGATTTATGAATGGAGGTCAAGCGACGCAACTGGTAGGTCACATGACCATAACAACATGGAGGATGCGTGATGTGATGCATTGATGCATGATGTTCCGAATATATATTTCTTAGAAATACATCTGAAAAAAATGGACAATACGATATGTGATGTGTGATGTAATGTATGTGAGATGACATGATGATAGTAAAACGTCATAATAAGGTTCCATTTTTTAACATTAGTTAAAGGGATAGTTCACCCAAATATGAAAATGCTGTCATCATTTTCCCTCAAGTTGTTCCAAACCTGTATGAGTTTTTCTTCTGCTGAACACAAAGGATGACATTTTGAAGAATGTTTGTAACAAAGCAGATCGAGCAACTATTGACTACCATAATAGGGGAAAATATACTATGGTAGTCAATGGTTGCTCGATCTGCTTTGTTATTTTGGGTGAACTATCCCTTTAACTACCTTAGTTAACATGAACATAATAAAATAAAAAATATAAAGCATTTATTAGGGGTGTGACGAGGCGAGACACGAGATTAGGCTCACGAGAACGAGACGAGATGAGATTGGGTTCACGGGAACGAGACGAGGCACGAGATTGGTTGGTTTAATACTTTTGCTGGGAGTGTGTAGGCATCTTGCTTAATACAAGAATATCTGTAAACATCCACATTTAGTATTTATTTTCTTATATGGCGCTACACAGCATTTGACTCCTTATGAAATAAATTCAATAGTATCAGTTCAGTCAGGTCTACTTAAGTCAAAAACACAATAGACAAACTTTTAGTCAACATTTTTATTGGCATATTTTGCAAAAATGTAGATTTGCCGATATGGCTCTGTTCTAAATTCCCCATCCTTTTCATGAGCTCCATGAAAAGCCAAGACTGGGAACAGCAGCAAATTCTGGGGACAACCTTCAATTTTTTTAAAACTGGGAGGGCAGCGTAAATCCCCATTGAGAACAGATGCATCAATGAGAACAGAATGACATCGATTAAGTTAAACACAGTTTAAGGAGGAGCTGGGTTGCAAAACAGCGTGCAGTGGAAACAGCCAAGCAGGCAGACTGAACTGAAGCTGCACTTAAGTAAGGCGTCTCTGTTTGAGAGTTGCCAATTTAGCGTATAGGAATCGGATCAGCTGAGCGTAGCCTCTGTCTACGTAGCCTGCCTGAACTAATGCAGAATGCTTGATTAAACAATTTACCACTTCCCAGCTGAGATGGGCTACAAATACTCCTTAGATTAGTGGAGATGGACTTCACCAAACGCCTGAAATCATGTTTGACTTCTTTCATTAAAATCACCTTCTAAGTGTAATTTGTTTCAAAGACCACTTGAGACAAAAGCTCATTCAAAGCATGAGGTCAAACCGTTGAGGAAAAACAGTTAAGGTAATGGAAACGAGATGCCTCTTCAAAAGGGATCAATCGCCTGATAAATTGAGCTGTGAGAGTGTGCAGTGAATTCTCACAGAGCGTGAAGGACTGGAAGAATCCCATTTGTCAGAGACTAGTGACTGACTGATATGATTGGTGCAGGGATGGCATGTTTTTGTAGGCCAACCCAGAAGTAAGCGTGAGATTTAAGAGAGTAAGATTTGAGAGCAGTGGCATCATCGCCACCAAGTGCAGAAACTAATAATATTACATGTTTGTTTATTGGAAATTTAACAGTGAAGCACTGAGCTTGAATTGATATGCAGATAAAATTAACTTTTATTAACAACAGTATGTGCAAAAAAACTATTTTTAATAGGTAAAATGTAAATATTTTACTCTTATTAAATGTACCACTGTGCTTCTATAGTATATCACACTTAAGCTGACAGCTTCAGTGATCATAAAAGGAGCGCTCTTTACTCGTTTTCTGGGTAATTCAGTCACAATTTGAAGTTGTTGTTCTTCTGAGAACTTTGCCAATTTATTTGGAAAGGGGAATGGAAATGGCTAATAAGTCAAATAGATGCTCCTCTGCCGCCAACTACTGGTTATAGTGGTCATTTTATGTCTTTTTTTTTAAAGGCTAACTAAACCCCTGTTCACAGCCTAACTCCACCCATTGGCTATATTTGAAAAATGCTGGAAAAGTGGGCAGAGCCCAGCGGAGACAGAGGGGAAGAGCCGAGGGCGGAGCTGAGCAGGGGGGCGTGCACCTGAGACCCGCAGTGATGATTGATTGACAGCTGTCAGACTCGCAAAGATGGAGAATGACTGGAGTGACGCCAGTAGTTTTGCAACAGATCTGTCTTTTGAAGTAGAGGACTTTTCTCCCCCACCTTCACCTGAAGTGGAGGAGGGTGAATTGTCTGTAGACACAGGGCCAGAGCCACTGGCTCAAACTGCATTAACTCCCGATGCCAAGGGCGTGGTGAGCTCACGCCAGAGGTGTGGTAGTGAGCCGATGGAAGAGCCAACATACATCATGATGGTCAACAACGTTTAATAGGAAAATTCAACTGCAGTAGCCGCCGTTCAACCTTAAGAGGGCAGCACCCAGACGTTTTTACACCATATATTGTAGAATTAAAACACTTTATACCCAAATGTCAAAACATTTACTCGAATCAAATGAACAGCACTAATAAAGCCCCAGTCTTGCAGCTCATTAACTAAAAAAAGATGTTCTAGAGTTTAGTTACCCTTTAATTAAAGGGTAAGTTTTTACAAATCATCCCATTAAAAATAAATAACATTAAAATTGGACAATATTTAGAGCTCTGAAGTGCTCTCAAAAGGTTGTACGAACCCTGAGATGAACAACGTAAAAAAAACAATTTGACTATTTCTGCCATAATACCACGGGGTGTCACTACATTAAATCCATGGTGAATGATGGTGATTTGTGGACTGAAACCCCTGAACTTCGCTCATGGCTCAATGGTTTCTCCTGGTTTCCACATCAGAGCTGTTTGATCTGATATCTGTAAAGAATAACAGAGAATTCTGCACCGAACGCTTCCACTAGATCTCGCAGTAGCGACGTTATTAATTCTGTGGCGAAGTCAAACACTTTCTCACTGTATCTCCCAGCGCTGTGTAGTAACGCTGTTGCGTGATCGAGATCGGCCCGTGTATAAGCTTGTGCTGCGATGCCTATTATTGGTCCACGCTGCGCAGCTCAAACGAGTAGCACGGTTCTGTTCTGCTTTCAATTCGTTAGCCGTTTCTCATATGTAACAGAAATGGCAGCTCTTATCAGTTAGGCACAACTTCTAACAAAATTTAGTTGCACCAGCAGAAAAATATATTTATATATATATTATATATATATATATATATATATATATATATATATATATATATATATATATATATATATATATATATATATATATATATATATATATATATATATATATATATATATATATATATATATATATATATATATATATATATATATATATATATATATATATATATATATATATATATATATATATATATATATATATATATAATATTTAAATTTATATATATACCACATATATATATATATATATATAAATATACTTGGTTGAAAGTGACGCGGCATCATACACCATTATATGGATGTGGAGCAGCTCATTAATATGGATCTCCTCAAACACAGCCAGCACGGCCATAGGGTCTACGGCTGAGATGATGGTCCCAAACAGCATATACGACAGGAGGTCTACATGCAACATATATATATATATCCATATACATATATATACATATATACCACCAATGAAGGTATTATAAAGGGTCCCCACCACTGCATATATAGAATATATATATATATATGAAGGGACGTATGGGCAGGAAATAGCCCACATCAAGGATGATGGAGGCACAGGTAGAGGAAGAATATATCAGATATATATATATCCTCGCCTATAGCTATATAATACCACATATATAGCAGGCCCACCTGACAGCAGACAGCTATATACACGATCAGAGGGCAAACGAGGATCAGGTGGAACCCTAAAAGAGGAAGCAGAAAAAGGATGGATAAAGATATAGATGAACATATATATATATTATATATAAATATATATATATATATATATATATATATATATATATATTATATTTTTATATATATATAAATACTCAATATATATTTATTAACATATAAAAAAAATAAAAACTGATTTATATATGCATAAGGCAGTTATATATTATATATATTAATATATATATATTTTATATATATATATATATATATATAAATTATATATAATATATATATAATATATATATATATAAAAATACATATAGTAAAAATATTCTATAAAGGCTTTTATGAATCAACATTTTATAATATAAGTGAACTGGTGGATATGATAAGCATATTATGTTATAGTATCTTATGATTATATATGTTATAGTCGGATTTATTAGCATTTGGACATGAATTCCTCCTTTTCCTTTATAATGTTTGATTTTAGTGTATCACCATCGCTTATTCATGGCCATAAAGTAAAGCGGCAAACCCCAAACACCAGGATGTGGAGCAGCTCATTAATATGGATCTCCTCAAACACAGCCAGCACGGCCACAGGGTCTACGGCTGAGATGATGGTCCCAAACAGCAGGCACGACAGGAGGTCTACATGCAACAGGTTAACGCCCTCCAGCTGGCACACCCCGTACAGCAGACCACCAACGAAGAAGGCATTCCAAAGGGTCCCCACCACTGCAAACATGAGAATGGTGCCCAGGTTCTCAGTGAAGGGACGTATGGGCAGGAAATAGCCCGCATCAAGGATGATGGGAGGCAGCAGGTAGAGGAAGAATATATCAGATTTCAGCGCTGGAGGATCCTCGCCTACCAGCTTCATAAGACCACCGACCAGCAGGCCCACCACGATTAGCAGACAGCTCTCCGGTACGATAGAGGGCAAACGAGGGATCAGGTGGAACCCTAAAAGAGGAAGCAGAAAAAGGATGGATAAAGACAGATGAACAGCATTCATTTATTATTATAAATAGTGATGCATCAAGATGAAAATTTTACCAAAAACTAAATTAAATGTTTTTATTTAGCCAAAAACTCAATTCAAATTTAATTAACAGTAAAAAAAAAAAAAAACTGATTTAAATTGCACCCAAGGCAGTTTTATATTAAATTATTAATGATATAATTGTTTTTTGTAACATACATACATACATATAAAAATTAAATATAATATAAAATAATATAATAAAATAAAAATAGGGCGTTTAGTAAAAATTTCTCTCATAAAGGCTTTTATGAATCAACATTTTATAAAGAAGTGAACTGGTGGACGTGACAAGCATATTATGTTCAGTCAATCTTATGATTAATGCAGGTTATAGTCGGACTTTATTAGCATTTGGACATGAATTCCTCCTCTCCTCATCTAAATTTGATTTTATGACAATTATCAAATCGCTTATTCATGGCCATAAAGGAACGATCCATGCGGCAACCCAATAAAATCACCATTTTCTGTGTAGAGCCGCAGCTCTGTTGCACAGCACTGTGAAAACTGTGCTTTGCTGACGTCAGGTGTGAACCTCAGAGCTGCAGAATAAGGTCAAGAGCGTCAGAGCATCACGACAGGGTCACAAAGAACAGTGCATGGTTGCAAAAAAAGGTCACAATTCATCCATAACTCCAGTCAAGCGGTTTTCTTGAGAGCCGAAAACACTCAAACAAACGACTGACTTCGAGTCTTTCATCTTTGGTTTGTCGTAAGCTTTAGTTTTAACTGTGAGGGTATTATCGCTAAAGCTTTTCTTGACTAAAGGGGTTTGTTGCAGCTGGCTTCAGGTATTTGGAGTGCATTTGTCAGGCCCCGATTTGACCGCTGAATGATTTCAGGAGACAAACACAGGGGCTTAACTCATGGAAAGTCACACAGCATACCAGAGTGAGAACAAGATACACGAGGAGTTTGTTAAAGGACATACTCTCTGAGAAACCCACACAAACACATCCAGTGACAGATTCATTCAATCGGACCGGTTCATCGGTGGTCAAACGTGACAAAGGCTAACCCGGTTTCACAGACAAGGCTTAAGCTAGTCCCAGACTAAAATGCATGTTTGAGCTGTTTTAACTGAAAGCATATCTTAAAATACGTCAGAGCCATTGTTTTGTCTCAAGATGCACATCATTAATGTTCTTTTCCAAGGCATGTTTATAAAAGACACTTAAATGCCCTAATCCTATCTTAATCTAAGCCCTGTCGGTGAAACCGGACCTAAGTCAGTCTATTTAGAGACTGACGTCATCTTCATTTCAAGTGAAGTCAGTCATTACAATTTTCTACGTAACCACATACGCAGTGTGACACGACAGCACAGTCATCAGATAAAAGACCCTGGAGACGAGCTGAATTAAAACCTCCTCAAGCCTGAAAGGCTCTACCAGGAAGTAATGAAAGAACGAAGCCATTATAGATCCATTATTCCAGCTCAAGGTCCAGTAGCTACATCATACTGAAAGAAATGAGTCCGATTATCCACGGACAAACATTCAAAAGCAGCCTAGTATTTTTACAATTATGCAATTTTACAAAAACACTTTTTTTTTAGCATCTCACGCAAAGACAATGTTAAGTTAAAAGTAGTTCAAACCCTGTGTTTGGTTACATTCGGTGAATTAATTAGTGCTGTCAAACAATTAAAATCGCATCCAAAACGAAGCTTGTGTTTTTGTGTAATATTTGTATGTGTACAGTTGGCCGATTATTTTTAGATTAATCAATTCATCTGATAAAAAAAAAGGCCTTTTTTTTTTTTTTATTATTGACAAAACACACTATTCCACATCCTGCCCAATGCTGTCCTTCAAACAAACATGTCAGCTGAGTGCTATGAAACATACATGGTGAATATATCTACCTTTACATGGTTTTACAATGAACAAGGCAAACAATAATAATCAATAAATAAATAACAGAGTTATTGTACTTATTCAATGGTAACCACAAATTAACCATAGTTTTGCTTCAAATCCATAGTTTAACAGTATTTTATGAGTGTAGTAACAGTAAAGTGATAACAGCGTGTGATTGAATATAAATGTAAGACAGGATAAAGAAATGACAGCAACAGGTACTGTGTGTGTGACTGTGTGTGTGTCTGTGTGTCTGTGTGTCTGTGTGTCTGTGTGTGTGTCTGTCTGTGTGTCTGTGTGTCTGTGTGTCTGTGTGTGACTGTGTGTGTGACTGTGTGTGTGACTGTGTGTGTGTGACTGTGTGTGACTGTGTGTGTCTGTGTGTGTCTGTGTGTCTGTGTGACTGTGTGTGTGTGACTGTGTGTGTGTGACTGTGTGTGTGTGACTGTGTGACTGTGTGACTGTGTGACTGTGTGTGACTGTGTGTCTGTGTGTCTGTGTCTGTGTGTGACTGTGACTGTGTGTGACTGTGTGTGTGTGACTGTGTGTGTGTGTGACTGTGTGTGTGTGTGTGTGTGACTGTGTGTGTGTGTGACTGTGTGTGTGTGACTGTGTGTGTGTGTGACTGTGTGTGTGTGACTGTGTGTGTGTGACTGTGTGTGTGTGTGACTGTGTGTGTGTGTGTGACTGTGTGTGTGTGACTGTGTGTGTGTGTGTGTGTGTGTGTGACTGTGTGTGTGTGTGACTGTGTGTGTGTGTGTGACTGTGTGTGTGTGTCTGTGTGTGTGTGTGTGTGACTGTGTGTGTGTGTGTGTGTGTGACTGTGTGTGTGTGACTGTGTGTGTGTGACTGTGTGTGTGTGACTGTGTGTGTGTGTGTGTGTGTGTGTGTGTGTGTCTGTGTGTGTGTGTGTGTGTGTGTGTGTGTGTGTGTGTGACTGTGTGTGTGTGTGTGTGTCTGTGCTGCGTGTGTCTGTGTGTGTGTGTGTGTGTGTGTGTCTGTGTGTGTGTGTGTCTGTGTGTCTGTGTGTGACTGTGTGTCTGTGTGTGACTGTGTGTGTGTGTGTGTGACTGTGTGTGTGTGTGTGTGTGTGTGTGTGTGTGTGTGTGTGTGTGTGTGTGTGTGTCTGTGTGTGTGTGTGTGTCTGTGTGTGTCTGTGTCTGTGTGTGTCTGTGTGTGTCTGTGACTGTGTGTCTGTGACTGTGTGTCTGTGTGTGTGTGTGTGTGTCTGTGTGTGTGTGTGTGTCTGTGTGTCTGTGTGTGTGTCTGTGTGTGTGTGTGTGTGTCTGTGTGTGTGTCTGTGTGTGTGTGTGTGTGTGTGTGTCTGTGTGTGTGTGTCTGTGTGTGTGTCTGTGTGTGTGTGTGTGTGTGTGTCTGTGTCTCTGTGTGTCTGTGTGTGTGTGTCTGTGTGTGTCTGTGTGTGTGTGTGTGTCTGTGTGTGTCTGTGTGTGTGTCTGTGTGTGTGTGTGTGTGTGTGTGTCTGTGTGTGTGTGTGTGTGTGTGTGTGTGTGTGTGTGTGTGTGTGTGTGTGTGTCTGTGTGTCTGTGTGTGTGTCTGTGTGTGTCTGTGTGTGTGTGTGTGTGTCTGTGTGTGTGTGTGTGTGTGTGTGTGTGTGTGTGTGTGTGTGTGTGTGTGTGTGTGTGTGTGTGTGTGTGTGTGTGTGTGTGTGTGTGTGTGTGTGTGTGTGTGTGTGTGTGTGTGTGTGTGTCTGTGTGTGTCTGTGTGTGTGTGTGTGTGTGTGTGTGTGTGTGTGTGTGTGTGTGTGTGTGTGTGTGTGTGTGTGTGTGTCTGTGTGTCTGTGTGTGTCTGTGTGTGTGTGTGTCTGTGTCTGTGTCTGTCTGTGTCTGTGTGTGTGTGTCTGTGTGTGTCTGTGTGTGTGTGTGTGTGTGTGTGTGTGTGTGTGTGTGTGTGTGTGTGTGTGTGTGTGTGTGTGTGTGTGTGTGTGTGTGTGTGTGTGTGTGTGTGTGTGTGTGTGTGTGTGTGTGTGTGTGTGTGTGTGTGTGTGTGTTTCTTCTTCCTCTTATCTGGTAACAATGAGTTTGTGTTCTGCACATAAATGTAGGCTTTAGCACAGATATACACTTACGGAAATTAACAATGATTCTATTAGATCATAAAACCATGTTTATATTATAATAAAACCATGCTTTTGCCATATTGATTACCATTTATAACCACACAAATACCATATAGTACACGTTGACTTTTAAACCTAAATTTAGCGTCCAACAGCAGATATTTCATCTAAATGAATGTCTTTGCGCTGAATATTAATTGTGTCCCTCTCGACTGCGTTCTGTCTGTATGACGCGCATGCGTGCGCCGCTGCTCGTTCAGTGAAGTTTGGAGTTTAGCGCAGACTGTCAGGACGTGCTTTAATGCAAAATGGAAATACTCACATGAATTAGTAGCCTTTACAGATGAGGATATAACCACTGTTCTCTATGTAGATCAGTGGATGTAACCTGTAGAATGAACGTTTTGTGCTGAGGACGCACACGCATCTGTCAAAGCACATGACGGTGTGTTAAACGCTAATGCGTTCGCTTGAAGCTTAAAATAAACAGTTCTCATGTTTAGGGCGCTTGGATCGTGTACCTTTCCTGCATCAGCTCACTCTGTTTCCACTCCACTATTTCTAGATGCACATTTTGTCCATAAATGCATTATTCAGTGCTGTCATTTGGCGTGACTGGTGGAAGCTTTGCGTACAGAGAGCAGACCCGACTAATCGATTAATGAGAATCATTATCGATTATTTTCATTATCGATTAGTTGTTGCAGCCCTAATACATACATACAAATATACATGCGTGTGTGTGTGTAATAAAATTATAATATTACACAAACTTTGTTTTGGATGCGATTAAATCGCAATTAATCGTTTGGTGGCCCTAGTATTAATATTAAAAAAATCAAAATCATAATCATATATCATATCTCATATCTATATATCTATATCTATATATTATAGATGAATTATGTTCATTTTAGTTTAATTGGATTATCAAAAATAAACATATAAACAAATAAATACCACTATTAAAAAAATAAATAACTTGCTTAGTTTAACTGGATTATCAAAATTAAAATAAATAATAAAATTAAGTAATTTTTGCTTGGTTTCACTGGATTATCAAAATTATAATATAATATAATATAATATAATATTAAACAAATATAAAAAAATAAAATAAAAACACTACAGTTTAGTTTCACTGGATCAAATAAATAAAATACATTTAATTAATTCAATTAAAAATATACATAAACAAATAAATAAATAAAAATTCTATATTGCGTTACTGTAACCGTGATAAAGAATTCCTTGTATTGTGATACGGTTGTGCTCATTGGGCCCATCCCTAGATCAGTGTTATATAACAAGACTCAAAATAGCGGAGCCAGATTCCCTCAGCTATTATGAGGTAATTTAACCTTCACGCTGGCACCGTGCCCGTTGCGAGGGCCCTCAAACACCCAACAATGTGCCCCCGGGAGAGCCTGTGAATTATTCAGAGTGCCACGCGTCTTGAGGCATATGGGCATGTCGGCACGTGTCGAGAGACGAGAAAACAGTGTGAGGCCCGATAGTGTAAACATGTTACCTGCGTTCAGTGTGCCAACACACACTGAGCACATCCAATTAAAACCGATCATTAGCACATACCAAATGTCAACATCACTTCGCTACAAAAATGAAGCCTCCATACAAGCTGTGATCTAAATAACTCATTGATTTCACATTCGCTTTTTTGCACATCTTTCCAGTTAAGAGCCGAAGAGATGAGAAAAACGATAAAAAGATGGATGTTAATTAAAAGGAACTTTACTGCACACTCTTATAGCAATTTTATCCTTTCCCTGCGGTGCATTTACAACGTTAGTCAAGGTTTCTTGCACCAAAACCAGTCAGAATTTACCCTCATAACCTTAAAGTGAATGAGGTTTATTTTGCTAACATTAGTTAACCACATTAGTTAACATGAACTAACATTTAGAAGTATTATTTACATTGTTAGTTCATGCATTGCCTAGGTTAACTAATGGGACCTTGTTGAACAAAAATAAATAAATACAAAAAAATAATAATTTGAAAGCTGAGATTGATTTTTATCAGAATTAAAGGCTCTTTGTGATTACTGGATGGGAGGCAAGCTAAAAAATATTTGGCGTAGGGAAAAACTGACGACTTTGTCAAGCCTGGCTTGAACTACGAGTGATTCATAGGGTCAAAGAGTCTGCTTTTAACTTGCCCTAAATTCAACACTAGACATTTTCTTCACACACAGTATGGGTTGCAGTCTGACCTTTTGATTGACAGGATATAATCAGCCCTGATCATCGGCTGTTTCAAACAATCAGCTGATCGGCCAATCGTGAAAATCATTGCTTTTATCGGCCGCTACGATTATTGGCTGATATATCCCTACTAGAGCTGCACGATTCTGGATAAACTGAGAATCACGATTTGTGTTTAAAATTGAGATCACGATTCTCCCACGATTCTGAAGAAAAAAAAAAAAAAAAAAAAAAAAGACAACTAAACAAAATAACAGGTTCTGGCAAAAATACATTCATTTGAACGAAATCATTAAACAAAAACAATTATTTGAATGAAGGAGTCATGTGTCATTCATAAAGAGTCAGCGTTTGTGAATGAATCTCTTGAATTAATGATTCGATGACAAACAATTTTCTTGTCGCTAGGCCTGTCACGATAACTACTTTCTGCTTCACGATATATCGTACCAGAAATAATTGCGATAAACGATATTACTGTCATTTTAAGACTATTTTATGCCACTGAATATATAATCCTAATATAACAGCATAATAATGCAAGTAGACCTACACACTTTCAAATAACAACCTTTTAATTCTTTAGATCATGGAAATTAAGGGTAAAAAATATATTATCCTAGATAAAAAAAAATTAAAAAAAATTAAAAATTTAATAAATAGTAAAAAACATTTCCCCTTGTGAAACGGCTTTAATACTCATTATTCTGCATTGACATTCATGGGATTGCGGCTTTGACGTCGAGTTAATTTGGGCTTATTCTTCCAAACTGTCAGTAGTTGTCAGGAAATCACTACAACGCCTCAAATGGTGCCTTTTTTTTCACCTGTCGATAACCGCTCTGTGTATGAAGGAACTGCCCGAGAACCACTTTCACCTCCGTCACAGAAAACATACAAGATGACAGCACAATCGAGTAAAATGTTGGTGACGTTCATTATCATGTAAACATAATGGGCGATATATTCCATCACAAAAAATTATTGAGGTCATGTATTATTGCGACAGGCCTACGCCACCTCCTGGCATAATAAGCAATGACTTGAATTAATACAAGTGTCAATTGTCAAAACACATTCAAAAAGTTTTTTTTGATTGCTAGATATCAATGTTCATACCAAACTTTTACCCCAGAACACATTTGCCCCCCTTCTATTTAAATGTTTATAACGCATAAATAACAAAATGTATGGTCGAAAAGACTGCTCTCTCTGGATCAGCGGCAGCGTGAACGCAGATTTGAATATTGCAGTGCGATGATCATACTTTAAAAGGGTAAGCAAGCAAAGTCCCTAAAATCTTTGGTTTAAAGCTTGTTTCATTGTCACAAGCATCAGTGGAGCATGAGCAGGGTGTTTTAGCTGCCTATAGAAATGAATGAGAGCATTCACATCAGAAGCGTGACAGCCGACTCTCTCATTAATTAACATGGGCAGCAAAAAATACGAGCTGCTCACGCTCCGCTGACACGTGTGAAGTGAAACAGCCATGATAATTGTCGTCATTTAGATAAGATTGCGAGGGTGTTTGAATCAAGATTGCGATCTTTTATCGATCAATCGTACAGCTCTAATCCCTACTAAACATATAGTAAATATCAATCTCTTCTGCCAACCCAATCGCATTCGTACGTATTTTACGAGGTGGCTAATTCGTACGACCTCACTCGTACGAGTTTTGTTAAATCGTACGTATTTGACGAGTTGCCCAATTCGTATGATTTTGTACAAATGATCTACCCATAACCCCGCCCCTAAACCTCCCAGTCACTGCGGTTTAGACAAATCATACGAATTCATTGAGGTCGTACGAATTAGCCACCTCGTACAAAGATGTACAAATTGGGTGTGCGATAGCATTGGTTCCCTTAAATAATAAAATGTTTAATTTGTAATGAATGATCACTAGGAATGACAGTAAAGCTCAACATAAACGTCCTCCGATCATTATTATTAAACATAGCCTGCATTGCTTTATCAAAACACCGGAGAAGATCTGCACTGAGGATCTCTGAGAGCAGACGTTTACATTCATCCAGCCGAACTTCAGACAAACAGCTCTTGTGTGAATCTGACGGCATGCATGACACGACTCGAGACAGTTCCTCCAAGATTTACTGCACTACTAAATCACAGCAGCTGCTCGAAGGACTTCTGCAGAGGATCAACAATCACACAGGTTGAGCAAGGACAGAACAAGTGTGTGTTCTTGGCTCAAATTCACACTAAATGGCTGAACATCACACTTGCCAAATTAAGGACCATTAAGGAGCCAAATCTTTCATACCCAAATACAGTGATAAGCATCGTATTTTCCAGAAAATAAGTCGCACCTTGACAACAATAAGATGCGTCAGATCAAAACTGGACTGTTCAGAGAGAAATTTTTTTTTAATAAAATATATATATATTTTTAAATCACGTATATGTTGCATTGGTGTAGAAGTCACATTTAATTATTACATTCAGAAATAATGTGAAATACCGCAAAATAAAATGAAACATTTACAAACAAACAATATACACTCACCTAAAGGATTATTAGGATGCCCAATTGGCACTAAGGGGCCTAAAGTGTGGCAAGAAAACATCCCCCACACCATTACACCACCACCACCAGCCTGCACAGTGGTAACAAAGCATGATGGATCCATGTTCTCATTCAGTTTACGCCAAATTCTGACTCTACCATCTCTATGTCTCAACAGAAATCGAGACAACATTTTTCCAGTCTTCAACTGTCCAATTTTGGTGAGCTCGTGCAAATTGTAGCCTCTTTTTCCTATTTGTAGTGGAGATGAGTGGTACCCGGTGGGGTCTTCTGCTGTTGTAGCCCATCCGCCTCAAGGTTGTGCGTGTTGTGGCTTCACAAATGCTTTGCTGCATACCTCGGTTATTTCAGTCAAAGTTGCTCTTCTATCAGCTTGAATCAGTCAGCCCATTCTCCTCTGACCTCTAGCATCAACAAGGCATTTTCATCTCCATAGGACTAGGAAATACTGGATGTTTTTCCCTTTTCACACCATTCTTTGTAAACCCTAGAAATGGTTGTGTGTGAAAATCCCAGTAATTGAGCAGATTGTGAAATACTCAGACCGGCCCGTCTGCCACCAACAACCATGCCACGCTCAAAATTGTTTAAATCACCTTTCTTTCCCATTCTGACATTGAGTTTGGAGTTCAGGAGATTGTCTTGACCAGGACCACACGCCTAAATGCATTGAAGCAACTGCCATGTGATTGGTTGATTAGATAATTGCATTAATGAGAAATTGAACAGGTGTTCCTAATAATCCTTTAGGTGAGTGTATACGTACATTTTTTATTTCCCTTTCAGTCAGCAACAAATCCTTTAAATGAAATTAAACTGTATTCGGACCAGTATAAAACAAGCATAAATTAAGGTGGCATTCATTTATAAAGAACTCATCAAACACTAAGCCAAAAAAAATGTATTTAAAGTGCACCTGGCATGTGGGATATGCGGTCTCTGGAAGTTCTTGGTGATTTAAATTAGTTTCTAAACCGGTTCTAATTCAGCCTGGACAACAACCGGTTTGACTGTCTTTCGGGGTAAAGTTGGATCTTTTTAGCATGCTAATGTTCACGATTACAAGTTACTGGGAAATAATACGCAAAGAACATCAAATGACATTATACTACAGGGCTGTTGAATGCTTGAATCTGATTGGCTGACGAATGTTCTACGGTGTGCAATTATTTTCAGGGAAACGCACGGCTAAAGTAGTTCCATATCACTCCGCCAAATGATTTCAGATATTTCAAAATGTCCTTACAGCCGCCAACAGCAAAAGAACAAAACCCACAGCGACACTGATCAAGCAAAGAAACATGGTAAACAATAGGATAAAAACAACAAATTATTTGCATGTTTTTTGGCACAAAATTATATTTTACCCTCACACTTTAACACACACTCGTACAGAAACGTGTTGTCAGCGTCGCTCTTATGATTTTATCAGTAAAATAGTTTAGCAACTTAAAAGCTACATAACCTTTCTCACTAGCGAGGGAATAACGGCACTATTCTTGAAGCTGATAAACTTAGTTTCACTATTAGAGACGCTGCTGTCGAACACTGTTAAGAGACGCACAGACGCTTAATGTCTCACTCTCTCCCTCTAATAACTGCATTAGTTTGCTAATCAATGGTTGCTATGCTTAAGAAATTAGTCCTATACAGTGTTTTAAGGACAAAAACCTGACAAATGTCTTGAAATAAAACATTTGAACAATGTCTTGAAGTGTGGTAACCGTAGTATAACCAGAATAATCGACTCTGGTCCATTGAATTATTAGAAAATATTGCACATTGCGCATTAACACCTCGGGTGTGCATTATTTTCTAATAAATTCAATGGACCGGAGTTAATTATTCCTTACTAAAAGATGTGAAAGTGTTAAAAATAAGCAGCGTTTGCATTCTCGTATAGAATTTTAGACTCAAATACATATTTTGCATGATAATCTAAATGTACAAAGCATTAGAATGTTACAGTGCAGATTTCATAAGCATTTTCATTACACTTACAAAGCCCTTTAGGGAGCATTAGACTGCAATAAATTGCCAGGGTTAGAGAGAATGGTCCTGACAGCCCGTAATTACAAGCCGCAAAGTCATCACGACTGCCTCTGCAAACCACTAGTGATGGACATGTGCAGAATGTTAAATTACCCATCAGGCTAGAGCCAAGCAGTGCGACGATATACACCTTGTGGGGGGTAGAAAAGTGTCAGCTGGTAAGATTTTGCTGCATCATGTTTCATGTATAGACCACTATATACGTTTGCAGCTATAAGTGAGCAGGACTGCTTTACATTATTTACATGTAAGAGTGACAAAGATGCATGGATGTTTAAAAAAGGAAAAAAGAGGGCATTCAGAAGTGTGCCATCTATGGGATGTTGTTTGTTCAGACCTGTAGAACAGGCTATTCTTCAACATCAACAGACTATTCTTCCCCAACAAACTGATGTAAAAGTGTGTCAGGTGGGTTGGCCAGTCTTGCTTTAGCCTGACAATGAGGTTGGGTGTGTGGTCTCTGCTGGAATCCCACATTTCCTTACTGTGGTTACTGGTTTGCATGACACTAAAGCCCCTAACCAAGGTAAAAAGCCACTCAAGGTTGTGTGTTTAAGCAATTAATACACCAGCGCTCAATAAATAAATGAATGTATTAATGAGTGAATGTCATGAAAATGAAAAGAATAAAATGAGAAATTATGACATTTCCATGTGAATTAAGCGCATTTTCCAATTACTGGATTGCTGCAGATTTTTTTTTACTATGCATGTATGTATGCATGTATTTCCCATTATACTTAAATGGTAATTTTTCTTTATCATAGAGGTGAACTTTAGTTATATAATAGTTTTAGCTATATAATCATATAACCATCCGTCATCCGTTGGAAACAGGCATCTCAACCAAGCAGCAACCTCCCCCAGTTTCTCTTGAAGCCAATATGGAAGTGACTTAAATTGCAATTCATCGACTGGCCACTAGAGACAGGCTCCAGAAGGGGGCAGAATCTCATTGAGCGTCGTTAAAATGCCCAACTTTACAGCAGATCAATTTTTTTACACATCCTGGTACAAATTGTGGTTTTGATATACGGCTAATTTTGCCCTTCATGACAACTGTGAGAGGGGTGTATTTTTTCATAACTCACTCGTTTACATTATATAAAGCCTTAAAGTTCTGCATAATTAAGGGCGTGGCCACTGAGTGACAGGTGGATAGCCGTTTGTCTGCTGTCTGTTAGTCATCACGTCACCTCAGCTCCAGCCACGTCCCGCCTCTTTGCCCGTTGTCAGTTATCTGGGAGTGACGCACTGCCAAGATGGCAACGGCCAGCTCAACCCTACTTCACGCTTCAGAACTGCTCTTCAGAATCCTATGGGTGACGCCACGGACACTACGTCCATTTTTTTTTTTTACAGTCTATGGTCTCAACATTTATGTGACGTTGCATTGATCAATACAGATTACAAATTTCTGACACCGTCAGAAAATGATCACAGGCTATCTCAAGGACGTGACAATGGCCGGTTTTGAACCCTTCTCACTGTACGACATAGGACCACCATTTAGGAGCCACGACCACAGACATCCCAAAATCGTACAATAAAACAGAGGTTCTCAACTCTGGCCCTCGAGGTCCACTATCCTGCAAAGCTTTACTCCAACCTTGATCAAACTCATATGCCTGTAACTTTCTAATCCTGAAGACCGTGATTCGTTTGTTCAGGTGTGTTTGATTTGGGTTGGATCTTGAGGGCCAGAGTGGAGAACCCCTGAAACTTTTATAGTGACATTTTTCACCTTTCAAAACTTTGATTACTTTTTCAATTGAAGAGTTCAAGATTCTATCTACAATGGCTGTCCTAAGTCAACCTCTGTCTTCAGCCTGGTTAGTGGGCATCACTATTGGAGATCTACACAGAATGCTCTCAAGGGCACAGTGAAGTCTGCAGGCCGTTCCCGTCGCCAGGCATTCAGCTGCAGTGAAACACATGGTTGCCTGTGGGGAATGTAATAATGGGAGCAGCCTGGCAGAAGACTTGGGACATTAGACCCCCAGGGAGCTACTGAGCATGTCAGATCTCTCCTACCTGCACCATGACTCCTTTAGAGTCTAGGGCTGGGGTGATATATACTATGCAATGGTAGAAATGTGCAAACATTTACTTATAGGGTACATAATACACAGAGTTTTTGCCAATCTCATGTTAATGTTGAGAACCTATAGAGCAGTATTGAATCCTCAATTTCTCCAAAGAGTAGGGGTGTGACGAGATGAGACATGAGATTGGGTTCACAAGAACAAAACAAGATTTTTAGACCGTATTTTTAAGAAATCCTCAATAATGAAAATCCTCCGCCGCGGTTCAGTCTTATCGTCACGTGATCAGTGATCATTGGCAGTGCCGCGCACTATGTACGACTCCAATGGCTCGTTTTGGATGAGCTGATGGAGTTTATAAAAGACTCCAAAAACAGCCCAACTCGTGGAGGCATGCAGTGGGTGGAGCTAAAGAGTCCACACACACACACACACACACACACACACACACACACACACACACCTTGGCATTATCCCTGGATAACTTTCAATTCACTATTCGTTTGTGCGGTTTACATTATATGCACTTATGCGCCAATAGATGTTTGAAATTTTAATCTGATTACTAACAAAACATTGACATTTGATGCAGTTTCACTCACCGCCTGCAGTTTCACTCACCGCCTGCGGTTTCCACTCACGACCAGGAACAAACACACACACTTGCAGAACTCCGGGAAAACAAACTGCATTCACTGTTCCCTTAACGCTGGGTTATTTGGGAAGCTGAACAAGAGTCTCTTTCCCACACAACCAAAAACACTTCTTTAGTGACATTATTGATTTTGTGGACAAACAAAATGGCAGCGCTGATGGCGGCTCTCCTAACCCGAACAAACCTCGTTGATGGCCACGCACTTGCTCTCGCTCTTGCTCTGATTGATGTGCACGCACTCATTCGGGAGAAGTGCCCATACAAGGAATCCCGCCCTTTATGACGTCATACAGGGCCATACTCTAAAAAAAAAAACTTTCCGAAACTTATTTGAATCTGGAAGGAGAGTATTTGGCACAGAAATAGTCTGTCATACGTCCAACTCGTTTTTTGAAATTTTGGCCATGTTTAGCATGGAATCAACTCTAACAGTGTAAATACTTCCATTGCATTAAGCCTTAGATGTTGGAGCATTCAGTCAAATTTCTGGCTTGGCAGATGGAACATGCTAAACAAACATCTGGCATGTAAATCGCAGGGGTAAACGGACAAGAAATGCAAATGAGAAGACTCTGTTGCGCGTTATGCTCCTCTGATTACAGGGTCACTAAAGGTGATTGTAACTGCTGCACCAATGAGTCATATCAATCCTGGTCACAAGTGAACAGCCGGTCTAGGGAAAAAACAGCATCATCTCAGTGAGAGACTGGGATTGGCTGCCAGGTGACTAATCTGCATGTTATTAAATCACTAACAGAAACTATTACTAAGACAGAAACAAGCAGTGGAAAAAATGCATAAACCAAATGAAAAAAATATCAGTTTACATTTATAAATTAATTGCCATTAACTTTAATAATCCAGTGAGATTTTTGTATGCATAAAGAGTCTGACAACAGTCTCTATGCTCCACATGGAGATCTGATCTCATCTTCATCGAGTCTGTCTGTGATCACATGAAGAAACAGAAAAAACTGAGACGGACTAAATCAGGAAGAACTGAGGCAACGTCTCCCAGACACTTGAGGAAACCTTCCTGCAGAACCACAGGAACAGGTGCCGGAACAGATGAGGTGACACAAGCCGTTTAAACGCAAAGGGTGCTCACCCCAAATGTCCATTTGATTTAGTTCATAGAAGTTCATTCATAAATAAAAGCTATTTTTGAGAGCATTCTCACTTTAAAGCATTCTGACACGTGCCTAAACTTTTCACAGTGCCGTAGTTTTGCAGGAAGGTTTCCTCAAGTGTCTGGGAGACGTTGCCTCAGTTCTTCTGGATTTAGTCCGTCTCAGTTTTTTCTGTTTCTTCATGTGATCACAGACGGACTCGATGACAGTGAGATCAGATCATACCGGCTGCTGGCAGACTTGTGCATAAAAAAAAAAAAAAATAAATAAAAAATAAGCCTTTTATATAAATCACAGACACTAGTCTACATCACCAGATGACCCTAATGCTCAAAATACTTAATCGGTTTGAGTATGACAAACTTAAATTAAACAAATTAGTTCAGGGTTTAGAACTTTATTTTTCTTTTGAGTTCACAGCACTGTCATATTTCAAGTAGACTGAACTGTTTCATTGTTTTGAGTTGTATGAACTCGTTTCCTTTAGTTTAGACTTAAGTTTAACTGAAACTGGGCTGGGATTTTTTTTTAATTTCCCAGCATGCTCTGCCCATGGCACTCGAAAGGGAGAGTAAATGCTAAAATTAAGTGTTATATAATGTTTTTGTGCAAGATTAATGTAAAGGGAGATTTAGTAGGGAGTATGTTTTGTTATGAGTTTCTGTTAATGTGGCACTGTGCTCATTCAGTAAAGTGCTAAACCATGCTATTGTTAACACGTGGGCAAATTAGCATTTTCTGAATTTGTTACAGCTAGTAAAATATTTATGTTAAGATAACCTGATAATTTGAAGTTAAATGTATAAAAGTACTATGTGTACTCATATTTCAAGTTAAGAACAATAAAAATTAACAAAAAAAAAAAAAAAACTTAATCTCATTCAACTTTGATTTGGGTTTACAGTGAAGTAAATAATTTGATTTGCAAGAACACTAAATAAATAAGTTAATTAACTAAACATTTTAATGTATGAGCTAACTCAGTACTTCAAGTTAGGAGTGATTAACATGCATGAGTACTACAAACTCTAAACTTCATAGTTCTGCTTACTTAAAATTGGGGACATAACTCAAAAAAATGTGATGTAACCTTATTAGAGTTAGCCCAACTTATTCGGGTCTACGGTGTAGTAGTACTTACAAGGTACGTTAAAAAATACCATGGCATGAGAGCTGTGTAAATGGCAAAGGTCAAACAAGGTTGCTATTAATGCTGATAAGATCAAACACAGAATAATAATTAATAAGTCCCTGCCTAGGTCAAACAGTCAGAGGGAACATTCAATCAACAGATGGTTTACAGTTGTTAAGGTCTGAGATTCCTTAGGGTGTGTTCACACTCTTGGTTCTTTTGGTCCAGAAAAGAAAATAATACACTGGTTTGCTCTTTCGTACTGTCATTTTTAACACCTATAAAACGAAAACAAAGTTACACCACCGGTGCACCATCTTAAAGTGCCCTGCTTATCAGAGACATGGAGGCTACTACTGTACATGCTGTGGCAAAGGGACCAAACAGCGACGCTTTATTTCCACCAAAGCCTGAAAGTCGGCAGTCAGCTGAGCCCTCGGCGTGAGGTTTTGTTTTAAAGCGACCGCTATTTTAGAACGCATTATTTCAATGCCGACGCATCATGCAGTCAGAGATAAGCATCGCGTTTATTTCATTTTTCCTTCTTTATTCAAAATATTTACAAACTTGTTAACTATATCATGAATTATGATATATTGTCAGATATGTGGACGTGATTGTGTTTTGTTGTTTAAACACCTTTAATGCTCATGTTTTGTGATAACGCAGATCTGTTTTCATCACTTTTCCCCCCCGAGATATATAGAAGTGGCCAGTGAACATGGGAGAAGAACAAACTTTGTTTCATGCACAATGTGTATCTGATATGAATAGAACATTTATTTAAATTATAACTGAAAGCATTATTATTGCAGCTTGCATAGATAGTGTACGGAATTTAAATGTAACAAACTATACATGTCTTTTTTTTTTATATAGGCTAGTAATTAATTTAAAGGTCTACTTAAATCTCTGAAAACTAAAATAAACATTATGTGGTTGAATAGTGATATATGAAAAGCACTGCACGGGTCGTCTCTGGCTCAGCGCCGTAAGCACGTTTGAATTTATCAGTGACGCAAACAGACCAAAATAATAGACATGACTTTCTCAGGCCACATGTAAAATTAGAGGAGTTATTAAAAAGATTACTAAAATGAATGGATGACAGTTAGTGACAATAAGAGTTCGGTTTATTCCCCTCAGACATGGATGTTCACAGAGCAGAGGTCTCCTTTCTTTAATTCCAAAGGGAGAGATGAGGACTTTTGTCTGTATTATTATTTTGTGCTGTATTATTTGGTTATAATACGTGTTATTTCTGGTTCAAAATAACACTATAAAATCTAAAAGAGTGTTCATGTGATTTTATACATTGTTATGAAATTAATGAATGCATAATAATCGTGAAACCGTGATTATTTCTCAGACAATAGTCGCACCAACAAAATTTATAATCGTCGCATCCCTACTCGCATCTCGCCTCTCTCTACCGCGACAAAGCACGTACGTGAAAGGACGTCAGAAAATAATCAGTACATTATATTCAGTTATGGTCTATTCCTGAGCCGATACAGAATCGTCCTTAGTCGTAGAAATGATTCATTTCCACACCCCTAGTGTCAACAACACACCCTTAAGGAGTTTCCTAATGGCTCAATGATAAGGACCAGAGCATTTCGAAACCAGAGTATTTGGATACTTGCCATTCTGGTCAGGCAGGATCTCCATCCTGTTTGAGCCCTAATCACTCGATCAAACTAATGAGAGGCAGTGGTCTGCTGAAAACGCTAATCTAAACCGATACTACACCACAGCCCAAACCAGTTTCACAGCCTGAGGTCACAGTTCACACAGATCATTGTAAGAATGGATGACAGAATGCAAATGAGAAAACCGAAAAAATAATGGATAACCAACAGTTGCTGTAAACCATTTGAGCTCAATTCTGTCACTTTAGATGAAGAATTTTACATGGTCTCTTGAAAGACTGCAACTTGATTGAATTCATGCTTTTGCCAAACATCGACACAAACAACACCAGAGCAATTACTGCAGTCAAACCCAGTGGAACAGGAGCTCATTTATATTGTGCTGCTTAATTAATCTAAACCCCACCTCTATATCAGTTTGCTTTCAGTTTCAGCCATGCCAATTAGTCCTGAGCGTGAGCTATAAATGAGTCCTTATTGTATTAACTACTACTTACTGTCTTCAAGCCGCGAGACCTGGCACTCACTCCCCATGATGAGCATTTATTAATAATGAACAGACTCTGAAACATTAATGCTCAACCCTCGTAGAGGTGCCAGTGTATTTGGACAGATGGACTGCGATGTAAACACTAGAAATGGCAAAGCTAAGAGGAGCCAGACCAAATACAGACTGACTGTTTAAGCCAATTAAGTCTGATACTCAAAATACATACATAAATTGGCTCAAACACCCAATATAAATGTGGCCAGGGTTAGGGTTACATTTCTCTTCACATAAACCCATTTAACTTTATAAGACTAGCATTATACTATATAATATAGTGCATGAGTCTTCCGGACTAATTTATGATTGACAGATGTGCTCACTATGAACTGTTGTACAGAAAATATCTGGGAAAGGCTTCTTCTAAATAAAGTCCAATTTGCTCTAACAGCCAGTGAAAATGTCACCTTAAATTGCTTACTCATATCAGTGAATAATTACTTAAATTCCTCACATAAACCTCTAGCATGATTTATAATATAGTGCATGAATCTTATGGACTAATTTATGATTGACAGCTGTGACTATGAGTTATACAGAAAACATCTGAGGGAAGATTCTTCAAATAAATAGATAAAGTCAAATTTGCTCTAACATCTGGCGAAAATGTCGCCGTACTACATAAATTAATCTTCTGGATTCATTTATGATTGACAGATGTGCTTGATATGAACTGCTGTAAAGAAAAGATCTGGGGCCAGTTGCATAAACAGCCATTAAAAATGTAGTATGGACCAACTAGCAGTTAGTTAGGTCTTACTTTTCAGTATAAAATGAGACCAAATCTACCCATCTTAAAAAACAAAATAATAATAATAATTATAAGTAAGACTAGTCTTGGCAGTTGATGCAACTGGCCTCTGGGTGAAGATTCTTCAAAAAGAAAACTAAATAAATAACAGCATATGGGTATGAAATGAGGGAGAAGAAAATAAAAGAATTACGATGCAAACTTATTCCTAAAAGAGTGATTCTCCGGTGTCTATGAAAGCTTCAACAAAACCTTACCAGAACATTTAAATCTGTGTTCATGAGCCAGAGAGAGCAGTCATTTATAGGTAGGAAACAGCTTTCAACACCACAGCATGGTTATTTCTGTTACAAATATTCAAATTAAAATCACAGAAACACTAGAATACACTTCAGATATAAACACTGATGTCTACGGTAGCATCCATCGAACCGGCGGCAACAAGTGACTGCTAAAAAATGTGTTCGTCATTGAATCATGATTCAAGAGATTTGTTCAAAACCGCTCATTGAAAGTCATTGAATCATACATTCAAAACGATTAAAATAAATAAATAAATGAATTCAAGCAAATTAAAAAATTTAAGCTGCAGTCTGTAAGTTTTGCCTCTTTGTCGCCATCTCTGTTTGAAACCTGCAATTGCAGTTATTTGTGGAATTATCATCTTTACGTGGGCTGTGCATCGGCACGGCTCTTCAGCGCGGATGAATCTAATGTTTTGAGGAGTGTGTGTGGCTGTTAATCATTCACCGCACCGGTGTGGAGACTGTACTTCGGAATCACAGATTCTGTCTTGGAAGTACGACCAAAATAAGAATTCTCACCGGAAAATGTCATCTGAACAAGTAGCGTGTGCCACCGTTGTTCTGACCGACTGAGAAAAAAAGCATTACAATAAAATCGCACGACCAAACAGTGATAAATCGAACGATCGCTTCCCTCACATCACATCAAACTGTGCAGATTATTGTGATACTTTGTTCTCAAATTGTTAATGTTAACATCAGCATTGCATGACGACATGCATTTAGTGTGTATTAGCGTTACCTGTAGATTTTAATTTCTGTACAGTCTAATCTTTTGCTTTTGATTACGGGTGAATCTCCAGTTGTCACTGATGATTGTCGTTTGGACCTTTCTGGATTACAATCCGCCATCAAAATGATGTTTAATTATTCCAGCTGCTGTGAGAAAAGGCTATAAATGATCCGCCACCTGCAGCATCCTCACATGTGATCGTCTACTAACCGGACTCCTTTATGTTTACAGACGTGGCGTAATGACGCTAAGACAAATGGCGCCATACTCGAATTTCCCGCGGAAATCCACCAGTACCACTCACATTTTAACACATTATTTATTACAAATTTACCGTTGTGAATCGGGCTAAGGTAAGGTGATAGTTCTGAACAATAGCTGGTTACGTACTTTGATTTTGGATCATTAAAAAAAAAAAAAAAAAAAAAAAAAAAAAAGGGTTACGAACAGCAGCTTTAACAAGACTGCAGCAATTACCATTTTGTCAGAACCTCTAGGAAAAATACTGTTATTTTGTTTAGATGGCTGTTCAGAATTGTGGGAAAACCGTGATCTCCATTTGTAAAAAAAAAAAAAAAAAAAAAAATCATGATTCTAAATTTATCAAGATTCGTGCAGCTCTAGACGCCTCACAATGAAAATACGCTCCTGCTGGGAATGAGAACTGACATGTCACTAAAACAACACCGCGAGGCTGAAGAGAACTGCTTCAGATTCCTGAGAGGACGGTCAGGAAGCTAGAAAACTCGCTGCGAGCTAGAACACGCTCTGAAACAGGAAGAAGCCTGAAATGCGGCATGTGCACATACCTGACCTCATCTTCCCTCTTTGCCAGCATGTTCCTCTCATCATGCATCATACGACTGCTGAATTTCCAAAAACATCATGATTCTCCATTTCCACTCAAACCTTTGACAACAATCGGCACCTCTTGCACAATGTCACATTCATTTCCCCACCAATAATAACTCACTTAGGAAGTAAAACATTTAGTGAACTATATATTACGCCCACCCCTAAACAAGCAGGCCCAGTGCAGTATGCACACTTGGGTCAGTATGTACTGTAATTATCAGTAAATCAGGCGTCTAATTGACAGTGTCCACTAAGGTATCATTCAAAGGCAAGGCATGTAAGAATCTCAGGTTACTATTGTTCTAGCCTCAGGTGGCAGACTAACAGACAGTATGATGCATGCATACATGCATACAAAAACTGATGCAGCAGAACTGCCCAGGAGCCCACGGAGTACCACTAGTCACTTTACATGACAGTTGTAGTCGGGATAAACTGCAATCAGGACCCGACTTTACGCTGACAGCAAAAGAGAAACACTGTTCTGATGACTGTGCACACAAAGTGGGATGTGTGCAGAGCTTTGAGCAAAGCATTGAAAAGGGATTATTTACACTGGTAAACGGAGTAGCGTGAGAACAGAGAAGAAACTCCCCCTGGGCAGAGGGTCATTTAAAGAGATAGTTCACCCAAAAAAGAAAATTCTGCCATTGATTCCTCACCCTCATGTCATTGCAAACCCGTAAGACTTTCGTTCATCTTCGGAATGCAAATTAAGATCTTTTTGATGAAATCTGTGAGCTTTCTGTTCCTCCATTGACAGTCTATGCAAGACATCATTAAAGTTATCCATGTGACTCCAGTGGTCAATTTTAAGAAGCGATTAGGAGTGTTAAAATTAATTGTTGTGTGTGTGTGTGTAAGGCTGCATGCATGCGTGTGTGTGTGTGTGTGTGTGTGTGTGTGTATTTGAAATAAATGCGGTTCTTTTGAACTCGGATTCTTAAAAAAATGCATGCATGGGCGTGTGTGTGTGTGTGTGTGTGAAGCTGCATGCATGCATGCGTGTGCGTGTGTGGTTGTATGCGGCTGCATGCGTGCGAGTGTGTGGGTGCGCACGAGGCTGCATGCGTGTAATGTAGCCATGTAAAATGTAGCCATGTGCAGTAATATTGAAAATTGAGGATGCAACACATCGTGATATTGAATCGAATCATGAGACCGGTGATGATTCACACCCCTAGAAGTGATGCAAGTACTTTGTTTGCACCCAAAAAATTATTAATTAAACTTTATTTACAAAATATTAATCTCAGATGTGCATTCTGCTGCATGCGTCGTGGTGCTCTCATGAATGTGCGTTGGAGATTATTGTTTTGTAAATAAAGTGGGATTATGTTTTTTTTCTGCACAAAGCACTCGCGTCACTTCACAAAACTGAGGTTGACAAACTGGAGTCGCATGGATTACTCTTTACCACCTTTCTGAGGCTTGAAAGTGGTAGTGGCATAGCTGTCAAAGGAGGGACAGAAAGCTTTCATTTGTGTTCTGAAGATGAATGAAAGTCTTACAGGTTTGGAAAGACATGAGGGTGAGTAATTAAAGCCACAATGTGTAATTTTCGCCACTAGAGGTCGCTGATTCAAGGCAAACACCTTGATTTCGCAGAGCTTTTATGCGTATGTGGGGGAACGCAGCGCTGTTTTATCATATTACATATAGTGATGCGCCAATCCGATAACGCCATTATTTGCCAGATCAGGTATTGGTCAGACAGGACCGAACCAAATCTGATAATGTGAGTATAATATTCTGTGTTATTGTTTAGCCCCAGTGACCCCACAAACGGCACAAAAACATTATAAAGCATAAAGCATCATCAATGCTTCGTGCACTATATTAAGTGTTCTGAAGCCATTCCATAGTTTAATGTGAGGCACAGATGAATATTTAATATATTAAATTCAAGTTCACGTGAATCCTTCCCTCCGCTGCGGCTGTCAGTCATTCTCAGTTCAGCTTTAAACTGTGTGTCGCGCTCTGTTACGACAGTCAACATGATGAAACTCTCTCCAAGATGATTCAATGTTCCTGCTATAGCTAATTGCTTTCCTGTAGCTCAGACAATAAGAGCGTGGCGCTAGCAACGCCAAGGTCATGGGTTCGATTCCCAGGGAAAGCAAGAACTGACAAAATGTAAAAATGTGTACCTTGAATGCAATGCAAGTCGCTTTGGATAAAAGCGTCTGCCAAATGCATAAATGTAAATTGTTCATCACACGCACGGTAACTGAATTTTTACCGTTAACGCTAAACCTTAAAACGTTTACCGGTTTTTACCGTTACCGTTTTTTACTTTTTACCGTTAAAAGGCTCAATAAAATATTGCTCAGATAGAGACACTACGCATTGATATCTCTACCCTTTGTGTTTTGAACTTTTCAATGCAGACGGAGAGAGCCGCGTGCTGTGACTGTTGCTTCTAGCACATCATCCTGCGCACGGGATGTGCATATGCGCTTTGTGCCGCTCTGTATTGGAGACTTTCGTATTATAATACTTTTGCACAATGAAAGATTATTATTAGGCTTTCTTGTTCTGCCCTACACTGTAAAAAAAATATTTAAAAAGTTAGTTAAAATTTTGAGTTCACTGAAATTAAAGATTTGAGTTAATACAATGAACATTTTTGAGAATTGACATCACCCTTTATTAAAATAGTATTAAAAGATTTTGTAAGCGTATTGCGTAATTGTGTTTTATTTGTTATAATGCAGTGAAACATGCCAAATTGTGCTATTTTCATGATTTATCACAACATTTTTTTTTTTATGTGGTTCAGATGCAATAATATTTTGAGTTTCTATTTATTAAACCCATTTCCTTCATTTTATTAACTCAAATTTTTAATTTCAATGAACTCAACATTTTAAGGCAACCAGGTTACTTACTTTTTTAAGTTAAACCAACAATATATTTTTTTACAGTTAAAAAGATATATATATAGGCCTATTTCTATATATGTTCACTTGTTTTTCATGAATGTATTTTACAACAATGTGTAACATTTTACCAGATTTAGAAATAAAAAAATAAATTAATGTTTCGATTTTATATTGTGCACTCATGATTTTTTTGCTCAACTTTTGCTGCGGAATTATCCACTAATCTAGTTTATAGTAGTATTCTTTGTCATAGATTGTGATTATATTTTTTTTAATGTGTTGTTTTTCTTTATAATGAAATTGTCTGCATTTAGTAGTTTGTGTTTAACACACAAAAGAGTGATTATCAGTTCAACACTGAGGTATAGAAATTCAAAATTTTTAAACAAAACTGCATTGGTATCGGCCGATACCGATACTATAACACTATCCAAATTCTCCGGGTCTGAAAAAATGGTATCGGTGCATCCCTATTTACATATATTTGAGTGTGTTAAGTGATGTTATAATGCTACTCTGTGCGTTCGCTCGGCGCTACTATGAGACACTTGTTCACACTGCAGTGAGCGAGATCATATTAGGCATGGTAAAACATGGTACTCGCGGTAAATCATGAACACTAACAATAAGACTAACTGTGCTGAGCTGGAGAACAATGATTAGTTTCGGTCCATCAATGATCCAAACAGTTGCTCACCTGTCTAATAAAATACAATCACATACTAAAGCATCTTTGGTGTTTCCATGGTTTCTAAAAAATTAAACCGGAACTTGAGGGTAAAACGCGTCATATAGGCGAATAAAAAAATTCTGGCTAACATTGTTAATTTCTCTGGAAATTCTTGGAAACATTTGGGATAATGCAAGTACACAAGTCAACAAAATATAACACTGTTCTGTTTTTTTTTTTTTTTTTTTTTTTTTTTTTTTTGGATGGATATTTTAATCCAAAAATCTTACATATTGTGCCTTTAATGATAGAATTTTCATTTTTGGGTGAAATATCCCTTTAAGGGGTCTCGATTACAGACAATATAAAAATATAAACACTTACCTAATTTCATCAAGGAAGCCAGCAGCACCCACAGTGAAATCTCAAAGGGCAGCCGGACGTGATCATAATCAAAAGACAGAACCGGGAAAAGCTTCTTGGTGTGATTGGCGCTGTGATCCGCGCCTCCGTGACCCGGGAGCCCGTGACCCTGGATGTCCTGGGATCTCCCGTGACCGGTGCCCACATCTGGAGAGTTGGCGGCCCCTCCGAGAGGCATCAAACCGCACACCAGGAGCCCCAAGATGACGAAGAACATCTTCAGCTCCATGACAGTTGCGCGTTTCAGAAGATAAGAGGATACACGAATAGCACGATATTATCTGACCGATGCTTTAACTAGCCCTGGAGTGAAGTTTCCTCTACGAGATAGTTCCTGGGTCATTTTCTGACTTTTAAAATGTTCTTGGGTTTCCTACTTCCTGGCTTCCGTAAAGCACTCTCTCCAGGTGAAGACAGAGAAAACCAGGAAATATACACCGGTATGTGTGTAGGCTATACCTGCATATAAACCAGGAAATATGTGCGGGTGTATATGCTCAGATAAACATTAACTATTATAAGCAGTACATTAAAAGAGCCGTTTCTTCGTCCTCCAGCATCCTCATCCTCATCAGCCCCTCAGAAACACAGAATGGAAAAGGACACTCAATGACAACTCCAAAACAATACAGTCCACCGGCTCAAATCACGTTTTCTTCATGTTGCTCGTTTGCCCTTCTGATAGCATCTCAACCTGCTGTCCTGTCCCGACAACGGACGACAAGAAAAGTCGCTTGACTCGGTTCAACTACGAATGACGTTGCTGTATTCGTGGTAGCGTCACGAGGGCTTTTCAGCGCTCCTCAAATAACTTATTCGATGTTCTTTAGCGATACGACTGCTCATTTCACACACACCGACACCTTTTCCCATGTCTGCAGTGCGTGATGGAGCCCAAATATACGTACAGCCCTAAAAACACACCCTTTGGGCAGGTCAATGGGAGGGGTCTCTTTCATGGATTGCAGCGGCATCCAGTGGAGAGGAGGGTCGTTGGATTCTTGCCGTTAGGGTTGCCAAGACACGTCGAATTGAGGAATCCTTAAAGGGACAGTTCGCCTAAAAATTCAAATTCTGCTTTTAACGCGAGTAATCACCATCATGTCGCTCCAAACCCGTAAGACTTTCGTTCATAATCATAAACACAAATTAAGATGTTTTTGATTAAATCTGAGAGCTTTCTGTCCTTCCACTGACAGCTATGTAACTACCACTTTGATGCTTCAAAAAGAAATTGTAAAACTAATCCATTCATATGAGCAGTTTAGTCCAACTTTTCTGGAGACACGGTCGTACATTTTCTTATTGTTCTTATCTACTTTCCTGTAGCTCAAACAATAAGAGCGTGGCGCTAGCAATGCCAAGGTCAAGGGTTTGATTCCCAGGGAAAGCAAGAACTGATAAAATGTGTACCTTTAATACACTGTAAGTCGCTTTGGATAAAAGCGTCTGCCAAATGAATAAATATTGCCAAAAGTATTGGGACACCCCTCCAATCACTTCCATGACCACAGGTGTATAAATCAAGCACCCATGCAGACGCTTCTACACACATTTGTGAAAGAATGGGTCACTCTCAGGAGCTCAGTGAACTCAAGCGTGGTACCGTGATAGGTTGCCACCTGTGCAATAAGTCCATTCGTGAAATTTCCTCGCTCAACTGTTAGTGGTATTATAACAAAGTGGAAGAAACTGGGAACAACAGCAACTCAGCCACAAAGAGTTAGGCCACGTAAAATCACAGAGCGGGGTCAGTGCATGCTGAGGGTCACAGTGCGCAGAAGTCACCAACTTTCTGCAGAGTCAATAGCTACAGACCTCCAAACTTCTGTGGCCTTCAGATGAGCTCAAGAACAGTGCGTAGAGAGCTTCATGGAATGGGTTTCCATGGCCGAGCAGCTCATCCAAGCTTTACATCACCAAGTGCAATGCAAACCGTGGGATGCAGTGGTGTAAAGCACACCGCCACTGGACTCTAGAGCAGTGGAGACGTGTTCTCTAGAGTGACCAATCACGCTTCTCTGTCTGGCAATCCGATGGACGAGTCTGGGTTTGGCAGTTGCCAGGAGAACGGTACTTGCCTGACAGCATTATGGTGTGGGGTTGTCTTTCAGGGGTTGGGCTTGGCCCCTTAGTTCCAGTGAAAGGAACTCTTAATGCTTCAGCATACCAAGACATTTTTGTCCAACTTTGTAGAAACAGTTTGCACAAAGCGTCAGCCCATAAAGACATGGATGAGCGATACTGCCAGGTGTGGAGGAACTTGATTGGCCTGCACAGAGTCCTGACCTCAACCCAATAGAACACCTTTGAGATGAATTAGGCCCGATCACACAGAACACGTTTTTCAGGTTCGAAAACACGAGGCGCACTGCACTGCCTTTTTTGGTTGCCATTTTTTCATTTAGAAAAGAGCAGTGCGTTGCAGTTATGTTGCTAGGAAACCCCCGAATCAGCTGTCCTGTCAGTCTAATCAAGGTAACGGTAACCACAACGGAAAACCCGCCTCTCCATTCATTCGATTGGACAATAGAAAAAAAAACGAGATGATGTCAGGCACTTTTCCGCTCAGAATAGATTTTTTTTTTCAACTTCATGCGCTCAGAGCGCTCCTTCTAAAGCGCAAGGTGCAACAGGCAGTTAAAACGCGAGGCACCCGGGGGGCGCATAAGCAGCGCGCATAACGTTCACTGCCAACAGAAATCTATTAAAAAAAGGCGCCTCTCACTGCAAAAACGCGTTCTGTGTGATCAGGGCCTTAGAGCGGAGACTGCAAGCCAGGCCTTCTCGTCCAACATCAATGCCTGACCTCACAAATCCGCTTCTAGAAGAATGGTCAAAAATTCCCATAAACACACTCCTAAAACTTGTGGAAAGCCTTCCCAGAAGAGTTGAAGCTGTTATAGCTGCAATGGGTGGGCTGACTCCATATTAAACCCTACGGATTAAGAATTGGCGTCCCAAAACTTTTGGCAATATAGTGTATGATGAACAGATTGAATTTAGGCATTTATTCACATATGTTCATCAACTCACACATCAGTTGGGGTAAACGGAAGCAGGGGTTAGTGTAGTGAATTTGAACTTCAGTAGCTCGTCTGTTTGATCGGACCACACGGGCCAGCCTTCGCTCCCCATGTGCATCAATGAGCCTTGGCCGCCCATAACCCTGTCGTCGGTTCTCCACTGTTCCTTCCTTGGAGCACTTTTGACAGATCCTGACCACTGCTGACCGGGAACACCCCACAAGAGCTGCGGTTTTGGAGATGCTCTGACCCAGTCGTCTAGCCATCACAATTTGGCCCTTGTCAAGCTCGCTCAAATCGTTACGCTTGCCCGTTTTTCCTGCTTCTAACACATCAGCTTTGAGGACAAAATGTTCACTTGCTGCCTAATATATCCAGCCCACTAACAGGTGCCGTGATGAAGAGATCATCAGTGTTTATCACTTCACCTGTCAGTGGTCATAATGTTATGCCTGATCGGTGTATATCATCTGTCGAAAGCATATGACCTTACAATTGGTCCGAATGCAATGATTGGATGAATGATTGCTGCTATTGCTAGCCTCTCAGAAAATCACCTACCCTACCTTTAATTTGGTAAATGAGTTTTGGTATTGGGCTATTATTGTCAAGCAGATCTGGCAACCGTGCTCACTGTGACAGGATGATTCAGTCAATTCAACAAACTCATGGTTTATTGTTTACCTAATCCAATGTTAGTCATACAATATTAATTGTACTGCTTTTCAAGAATCTGTGTGGTTCCCTCCCTTCATTCTCCTGTTCGTACATCATGTCGTACTGCAGTTTCACTGCACAGAGCTGGTTGTCCTTCATTTTCAGCTAGAGGAGGAAAAAAACCTGCAATGCAGGTCGGCACACAGCCAGGAAAGTGCATTTTGTGTCCAAATTACTGTTATTGAATCTAAGACATATGACATAAGACATAAGTGTTTTTAAATGAATCCAAAATAGCCAAATGAGGCCAACTAGTAGTTTCATAATCCTCTTGCTGTCTTATGACCCAAGTGGAAACAAAGTAAACAACTCAGATAACTATAATCATGAGGAAGGAGAAGTTCAAATGACTCGCTGGTGTACAAAAGATCTAATGTTTGTACCTGCATTGTTTAGCCACATTTAGACACCCTAACAATTGGCTACCCATGTGTTTATTCACCAAGATAGCATGTTAAAGAAAATCTGTTATTATATGATGACTATATATGATCCCTTACATATACACTCACCTAAAGGATTATTAGGAACACCATACTAATACTGTGTTTGACCCCCTTTCTCATTCAGAACTGCCTTAATTCTACGTGGCATTGATTCAACAAGGTGCTGAAAGCATTCTTTAGAAATGTTGGCCCATATTGATAGGATAGCATCTTGCAGTTGATGGAGATTTGTGGGATGCACATCCAGGGCACGAAGCTCCCGTTCCACCACATCCCAAAGATGCTCTATTGGGTTGAGATCTGGTGACTGTGGGGGCCATTTTAGTACAGTGAACTCATTGTCATGTTCAAGAAACCAATTTGAAATGATTCAAGCTTTGTGACATGTGAATGGGTACATGGTGGTCATAAAGGGATGGACATGGTCAGAAACAATGCTCAGGTAGGCCGTGGCATTTAAACGATGCCCAACTGGCACTAAGGGGCCTAAAGTGTGCCAAGAAAACATCCCCCACACCATTACACCACCACCACCAGCCTGCACAGTGGTAACAAGGCATGATGGATCCATGTTCTCATTCTGTTTACGCCAAATTCTGACTCTACCATCTGAATGTCTCAACTGAAATTGAGACTCATCAGACCAGGCAACATTGTTCCAGTCTTCAACTGTCCAATTTTGGTGAGCTTGTGCAAATTGTAGCCTCTTTTTCGTATTTGTAGTGGAGATGAGTGGTACCCGGTGGGGTCTTCTGCTGTTGTAGCCCATCCGCCTCAAGGTTGTGTGTGTTGTGGCTTCACAAATGCTTTGCTGCATACCTCAGTTGTAACGAGTGGTTATTTCAGTCAAAGTTGCTCTTCTATCAGCTTGAATCAGTCGGCCCATTCTCCTCTGACCTCTAGCATCAACAAGGCATTTTCGCCCACAGGACTGCCGCATACTGGATGTTTTTCCCTTTTCACACCATTCTTTGTAAACCCTAGAAATGGTTGTGCGTGAAAATCCCAGTAACTGAGCAGATTGTGAAATACTCAGACCGGCCCGTCTGGCACCAACAACCATGCCACGCTCAAAATTGCTTAAATCGCCTTTCTTTCCCATTCTGACATTCAGTTTGGAGTTCAGGAGATTGTCTTGACCAGGACCACACCCCTAAATGCATTGAAGCAACTGCCATGTGATTGGGTGATTAGATAATTGCGTTAATGAGAAATTGAACAGGTGTTCCTAATAATCCTTTAGGTGAGTGTATATTTGTATATATAAAGCAACATGGTCTGCGCTTTACTTACTGTATTCCATCCTTGTGTTCAGACAAAGACAGTCACATCTTTCCTAATGTGATTTGTGTGTTGCCTGAAGATAGACGTAAAACACAACTGAATGAATAAACAATAGCATTAATATATACAGATGGGAACAGAAACCTGAAGAGGAGAGATGCAAAAGGTCACAAACATCATCAAAAGGTCAGAGGACTTGATCAGAATTGAGTAATTCTTTACTAAAACAAGTCAAGGTCACATTTCATGTCAGAATCCAATTTTCTTTCTTTCTTTCTCATTCACTGTAAAAATGGCACGATCAATAAGTCATGACAACATATGTCTTTACATTACTCCAACTCATCAAAATGAGTTAAGCCATTTTAAACATTTAAGTTATATGAGATTCAACTCAAGTAGTCCGAACCAGCATTTTAAGCTCCAGTTGCTCGCTCGTCTGTTTGATCGGACCACACGGGCCAGCCTTCGCTCCCCACGTGCATCAATGAGCCTTGGCCGCCCATGACCCTGTCACCGGTTCACCACTGTTCCTTAATATTGCACAATTCACTCAATGACAACCCTTTTTCATTTTATTCAGAAACACTCATTTTCAATCAATGTGTTTTTAGATGTCATACTGTGCATGTAGTTTTTAAATTTGATCTTGTGTATAAATGCCAGGCAAAAATAGCTGACCTCGTACTCAACCTAGAGCCAGTAGATCTTTGGACCTTGACTTTAGCATTGAAGAGGTTTCTCTGTATCCTGCAATTGTCTGTTTTCTGTTGTGGCTGCTTGAGCTTTTCATGTGCTAAAATAGTTTCACTGCGATTTCGAGCTGCATCAAACACAGAAAATAAATAGACACAAGCTGAAGTGGTCAGAGGAAAAAATGGCAGATTTTATTGAGCACAAGTCTTAAATGCATGCCGGGTTTATTCTTGTGACTTGATCATTATATTGAATTCAAGGGACTGTAGGTCTTGCATTACAGCCCAGAATGTCAAAGGAAAGACAAAATAATCCTAACCTTACATTACAGGAAAACTGGAACACAGTTAACGACTTGAGGCAGGGTTATTATTGCTAAAACTAAAACCATAAAAAACTTTATCTGAAATAAACATTAACAAAAATAAAATATATAAAATATAGTTGTCAAGGCATAATTTCTTTTCATTTATTTGAAGTAATAAAATATATCTATAATGAAATAAAGTAAAACTAAAACTTTAAAGACATAAAGAAATAAATAATAATAATAAAGAAAAAACAGAAGAAAAAAAACTGAACAAAATGACTAAATCTAAAACAGAAAATATATCATTCAAAATATTAACAAAAAGCAACACTGTAAAAAATAAAACTGGAAAATGTACTGGTAATTTTCTGCCAGGACATTTTCCTGTAATTTTACTGAAATTTCCATTAACCCTAAAACACAACACAATGCAATGCATAATTCAAAGCACAGGTAAAACACCTGTATAAAAAAAATAAATAAAATAAAAACATTCATATTTATACATTCAGTCATTGTGCCTTATTTTTACAGACTTTTTTTACAGTGTACAATATGAATGATACTAAAATAACACCGGTTTGAGGTAGAGCAGAGAAATAACCAGAGTATTATAAAGGGAAGGTAATATTATTGTTATTATTATTAAATAAAATAATAATTGTATTATCTCACTTCATCATCTATTCAATCCCCAGAGACATGTAATAAATACATTGGTGATTTAGTTTATAATAAAGTAAAAAAATTGTTTGAAAATTATTTTGAAAAACATTAAAAACATGAAATAGTTAAGCAGTAAGACCCACAGTTGCATTTTTGTAATATATTAAAAAAATCTTCTATTTACAGGATCACGGGGGGTTGAGACGGGACCCTCGGGGACGTGAGAGGACGTGTGGAATGCAGGAGAAGTGTGTGTGTGTGTCTTTAAAAGGCCTTCTGGTGTCTGTGAGCTACAGGAAATGAAGAAACGTCCCTGTGACATCAGCTATGAGAAACTTCTGAACGCTGTTAGAGATCATCTCCAGATCTCATCTCACTAGTTTATGAGATTTGTGAAATGTCGCATGTCTACTAGTATCAGATGGTTTTTGTAATGTGCTGCAGGCTCATTTCAGAATACATAGTGCAATATTTCTTTGCTTTTGATCTTTTTTTGCTTCTGCTCTTGTGGTTAAAAGTGGTTGAACAACTTTGTCTTACTGAGAACAAATACTGACTGACTTGCAAGTGGCATTTAGATCCTGAAAAACAAGCAAGTGACAATTTAAACTAAAACACTCATCTGAGAGCTGTAAGATTAAAACAGCAGTGTGTGTGAAACCTTTTCCTTTTGACCCATATGGTTGTTCTGAAGTGTGTTTTCCACCACAGTGATCTGCAGTAAACACTGAATGGTTTGACTTTCTTCACCACTGTGCAGAAACAAGAACAACACACATTAAAACACATGTAAATTAAAGGCATCAACACAGGCATGATGTGTGTTCAACACACAAGTAAGCCTTTATCAGCATATTTAAAATACTTACTAATTTTGTCCTGGAAAAAAGTGTTTTGATGACATCATGGGCAGTTATGACAAATGTCTGATAATAACAGACAACATGATTATATTCATGCTGTAATGTCTGAATAAACAACCCGTGACTGCATATGTGCACTGAGGCAATATCGGATGATATTTATGCAATTGTAAACATGGCTGTATGTTTTCACTTAATACTGTAGCTTTTTTAAGTATGCAGAAACAGCATGCGATGATAAATGTTTCAAATACTTGACCTCATCATATTGCATGTTTAAAGTAGCACGTAAAGTCAGAATGTAAATATGGATTTTAGCCTTATTTTGTGTTCAAATATGTTAACATCTGACAGTATGATCAACAAATATGCAGTTCATTCATCGCAACGGAAATAGAAGGTTGCGTCGAGTGCATTGCATTGTGGGATACAGTGTGCTCTGTTATGTGCTTCACATTCACATCCCACACTTGCAGAAAAATTGGGCAAAACTTAAAGGACAAAAACCCAAAGTTCACCCAAAAATGAAAACAGACAGACAGAATGATAGATGGATGGATGGACGGACAGACTGACAGATGGAATGATGGATGGATAGACAGACAGACAGACAGATGGAAATGATGGATGGGACGGACAGACAGACAGATGGAATGATGGATGGATAGACAGACAGACAGACAGATGGAATGATGGATGGATGGACGGACAGACAGACAGATGGAATGATGGATGGATAGACAGACAGACAGACAGATGGAATGATGGATGGATGGACGGACAGACAGACGGAATGATGGATGGACAGACAGAAGGAATGATGGATAGATGGACGGACAGACAGACAGATGGAATGATGGATGGATGGACGGACAGACAGACGGAATGGTGGATGGACAGACAGAAGGAATGATGGATGGATGGACGGATGGACAGACAGAAGGAATGATGGATGGATGGATGGACAGACAGACGGAATGATAGATGGATGGATGGATGGACGGACGGACGGAATAAATGATGGATGGATGGATGGAAGGAAGGAATGATAGATAGACAGATAGATGAACGGACCGATACAGATAGATAGATAGATAGATAGATAGATAGATAGATAGATAGATAGATAGATAGATAGATAGATAGATAGATAGATAGATAGATAGATAGATAGATAGATAGGATGACTGACAGACAGACAGATAGATAGATAGATAGAAAGATAGATAGATAGATAGATAGATAGATAGATAGATAGATAATAGATAGATAGATAGATAGTGTAGATAGATGTGAAAGATAGTAGTAGATGTGTGTGTGTGTGTGTGTGTGTGTGTGTGTGTGTGTGTGTGTGTGTGTGTGTGTGTGTGTGTTCCAGCAGATGGCGCTGTCTACCTGCGGGAGTCAAATGATGTGAAGCTGTCCTGCATTTTTAAGTCAATCCAGCCGCTTGACTAATTCAAAGCAGCCAAACTGAAGCACTTTGCTTTTTCTGATTGCTCTACAACCACATTTGCTCCAAATCACCTCATATTCACTTCTGAATCAGCAATAACGTTCTGCGTAGCCAAAAAGAAAGTCAACAGACCTCCATCAAAGGAGCTTGTACGGTGAGGCTTTGGTAAACTATAATGATTAATTGTCTTTTGCTGGGTAATAATAGTTCACAGAAAGTGTTTCTTTGTTCCAGGCCTCCAGGGTGACCCGTAATGCTCACCTTATAATGATGAAAGGTGCCTGAACACATCTGGTTCTTGAGGAAAGGGCCAGAAAGTCCTTTGAAGTCTGAAAAACACACTGAAGGTGGTACTGGACCTGATGCACTCTCTCTGTGTGTGTGTGTGTGTATATATATATATATAAATAGTTATCAATAATAATCGATTACTATTTACAGCTGACAAGCAATGTAGCAATTTGGTAATATAATACAGAAGTTATAGTCAGTCTCAGGTGTGTGTGTTCATAAGCATTTTACAACAGCTTTGAATCAGAGGGAACAATAAGGCTGGAAACATGTTTGTTTGTTTGTTTTTAATACAAATTTAAAAAAAAGAAAAAAAAAGTAGCTTTTGTAGTTTTGAAGATGTCCACTAGGGGTCCTTCCTGTTAAAGTCTGCAGAGGACATTTAAAATCATCTTTGGGTGAGTTTTAAAGAAAACTTATGTGAATCAAATGATTTCTATTTACTCTCGTTCATGTCATTCCAAACCCATATACTTTATTTTTTTAATGTATCTATTTTATTGATACTTATTGAATTATATTGTATGAATTAAAGTACATGTTTTTTCCTTCCTTAGGCTTCTCGATGCATTATGGGACTGACATGCAGCAGGCTATCTAACAATTGTATATATAACAATTTAGTGGCTATGTCACATAAAATTATTATAAAACTAGCCTATATGAGTCCATCACGCACTATATTCCAAGTCTTTGATGCACATCTTCTTTTATACCGGTTTAATTATATCAGCACCGAACACTTTAGACAGGTTTGCAGGCTTCTTCATGTCTGGCCTGCCGGTGTGAACCGATGTACCGACATGCACCTCCACATGCTGGAGCTCTGAGTCACGGCTGACGTGCACATATATAATTCACAGGGGCAAAAGTGGCTCCTCCATATATTATTAAATGAAATAACCTCTCATTTAGAGCAGCAGCAAGGAAAGTGTGTAAAACAGAAGGACGTTGTGCTGCCGCACCGTCAGCGATCTAAAAAGGAAAGTGCAAACGCAGCATGAGAACAGCTCATATGGGAACTTATCGGTGCTCTTTCATTGTCCGGAACAATGATAACAATTAACTTACTATCCGCTTATGTGCTGGCAAGATGTTTTACCACCACAAAATATAGTAGTCACTGCGTTCTTTTTAAAACAGCCAAATTAGACACCAGGGCTCTGTTCCAAAACCTGGTGAGCTGCCTTGCTTTATGATACAAGCATTTACACATAAACATATTTTATAAAATTATGGGATATATAACCAATGGCGGATAGTTGTCTCTTTGGGAAAAAAATGGCGCAGTTCAGCTTTAAGTTTAATTTATATTTATATACATTTATATTAATTATATTTGTATATAATGAGAAAAAAAAATCAATTCAAATTCAAAAAAAATGTAATACGTCCTTGCTGAATAAAAGTAGTACAAAATTATATTTGTATATAAAAATATGAATTATTGAATTTTGAAGCTTAATTGCTTTCATTGTTCCAGACAAAGAATGAGCACATAAATAATTATATATATATAATTATTATTATGTATATTTCTTATAAGTTAAATATATTTTCTCTTCATATATATATATTTTTTCATGATATTTGAGAAAAAGAAAGTTATGTGATAATATAATATATAATAATATTACAAATGGCGATTATAAATGTCTTTAATGCATACTTGAATAAATGTAGTATTTTATGTATGTAACTCATAAGAACAGTATGTATATACAAATAAAATATATAAAAATGTATAAATATAAAACAGTAAATAGTTTCTGTCACACACACACACACACACACACACACACACACACACACACACACACACACACACACACACACACACACATATATATATACACTAAAATAGTAATTTTTAATGGCATTTATCTAATTGATACTCATTGAATTGTATTGTATTTTTTCCCCCAATAAGCTTGTCGCGATGCATTATGGGACTGACATGTAGGCCAGCATAATTAAAATGCCTACCATTTGGAGCTGCCATATGATGTCTTAAAACGTTGCCTATGTAGTCAGCTCACTATGTTTTTGGAGCCGAGCCTGGAAGTCGTTAAGTCCTGCTGAACATCACAAGAGCTTTTGGCTTTTCAACCAATCAGACATGAGCAGGGATGCTTTCAATCAAACCACTGCTGAGTTCCGCCCGTGAAAGTGGCACCATGACAGCCGCAGAGATCCCAAACGTCTGCCGTCACTGACAGCCCACATAAGAGACGCACTCCAGGCCGAGAGCTATAACTGCACTCTTCATCAGAAGATGACCACAATCTAAACAGAGGCATCCTCTAAACATAGAAAGGTAAAATAAAGAGGCGATTTCTATTTCTGGAGGACAGTCTTAGAATGTGTGCTGAAGGGTGAGGCTGAGATTTATAGATGTGTTTTATATAGTTGAACATGGACAACAGGATTACTGAGAGCTGTTTATAAGAGACACGAGACCAGGATGGGGCCTATCTTTCTCACCAGGCCAAAAGGTTTGCAGACACGTTACCTATGAGTTGAGCGGACAGTCTGCTGTTTATGGGTAACCTAAACACGAATAAAACACAGTGAAGCCCTGCCTCTGCGCTTTACACACTCAACTGGGCCAAGAGGCTAACGCTGTGCGGGACAACATTAAAGAGATAGTTCACCCAAAAATGAAAATTATCCCATAATTTACTCACCCTCAAGTCATCCTAGGTGTAGCCTGATGTCGTCATACTCAAATTCTAGTCAGAATATGAGTCTGATACTGCTCCATTGGGCTGTGATTATGGGGTGTTTCAACCAAACTTGGATAGACCTACAACCAATCAGAGCAACGGAGTAAGTGACGTATGTTGAGCGACGCATAGTTGTCAACAGAACTCAACTGCACACACGCTAGAAGTAGAAGAAGAGGAGTGTAAACGATCTTTTCTGGTGTTGAATTAAAGAATTTAAGGATACACCGAGTACTTACCAACACGATTATCATTTTTGAGAGAAATAGTAAAGGTGAATGCATATATGAACAAGTTCTCTGTTTAGGGTTAGAACGAATTCAACCCAAGCGCTCTTTGGTGACGTGGATGATTATTTTGCGTTATCTGTCAATCATCGTATAAAGCCCGCCCTGACAATCTGATTGGTCCGAACAGCTCCTGTTCGAGCATAGTTGCTCCACAACGGATCAAGTGCAGGCCGAACTTCCCGACCTCAAATGCTGTGGCCGGGGCTAAGTTCGGCTGGCATCCAGGCTATCCTAGGTGTATATGACTTTCTTCTTTCAGACGAACACAATCGGAGTTATATTTAAAAATGTCCTGACTAATCCAAGCTGTATAATGGCAGTGAATGAATAATGAATGGGAGCTCAACATTTGAAGCTCAAAAAAGTGCATCCATCCATTATAAAAGTGCTCCACACGGTTAATAAAGGCCTTCTGAAGCGAACCGATGGGTTTGCGTAAGAAAAATATCCATATTTAAAACTTTATAAAGCTATAAAATGAGTAACTTTACCAGTGTATTAATGTGCAATGTGAGAATGAAAATCTGGCAAATGACGGCTCCATTTAAAGGATGATGGTTTGTGTTCACCATTTATTCTATATTACAAATTATTTTATTGATTTTAATGTATATGGTATATTATTAGGGTGATTTTAGGAGATTTTAAAGTATTTCTATCAGTTGAGTCTCACCAAACCTGCAAAAGTCACATTAATCATGATGCAATGCAAAGTATATCACAATGCAAAAAAATTAAATAATAATGATAATGACAACGGTTCAAAGTTATCAATGGACTAATCACTATATATATATATATATATATATATATATATATATATATATACAGTAGTGTCCAAAGGTGATGCCGGAGGGTATTTTTGTTTCAGTTTCGTTTTAATGTTCGATTAAATGATCAAAATATTTTATTTATTTATTTATTAAATATGAAGGAAGTACAAAGGGCTAAACTTGTTTAATGTATTTATCTGACAAAATTATTTGGCAAAAAAGGCAAACTACAGCTATGGGTTTACTACTCAAAAATGAACTACACAATATAATCAGTTATTAATATTTTGTTGGTTTTCTCTTGTTTTCATACTTTCTTTGTATGACACCCGGACAAAAATGCTGTTATGTTTCATAAAAAGATAACTCATTGGACGAACTCAATTTAATTGAGGGCAGGTTTTCCATCCAAAAAATATGTGTAGCCCCAACCCATAAAAACTTG